>LS992275.1:26183-144178 GCA_900535975.1 Dengshuqunia hispaniensis | reverse complement strand
ACCAGTCTCGCTAGTGCCTGTTTCAGTGCTGCCAGTCTCACTAGTACCTGTTTCAGTCGTTGCCAGTCTCGCTAGTGCCTGTTTCAGTACCGCCAGTCTCGCTAGTGCCTGTTTCGGTGCCACCAGTCTCACTAGTGCCTGTTTCAGTGCTGCCAGTCTCGCTAGTGCCTGTTTCGGTGCCACCAGTCTCACTAGTGCCTGTTTCAGTGCTGCCAGTCTCACTAGTGCCTGTTTCAGTGCTGCCAGTCTCGCTAGTGCCTGTTTCAGTGCTGCCAGTCTCGCTAGTGCCTGTTTCAGTGCTGCCAGTCTCGCTAGTGCCTGTTTCAGTGCTGCCAGTCTCGCTAGTGCCTGTTTCGGTGCCACCAGTCTCACTAGTGCCTGTTTCAGTGCTGCCAGTCTCGCTAGTGCCTGTTTCAGTGCTTCCAGTCTCGCTAGTGCCTGTTTCAGTGCTGCCAGTCTCGCTAGTGCCTGTTTCGGTGCCACCAGTCTCACTAGTGCCTGTTTCAGTGCTGCCAGTCTCGCTAGTGCCTGTTTCAGTACCACCAGTCTCACTAGTGCCTGTTTCAGTACCACCAGTCTCACTAGTGCCTGTTTCAGTACCGCCAGTCTCGCTAGTGCCTGTTTCAGTGCTGCCAGTCTCACTAGTGCCTGTTTCAGTACCACCAGTCTCGCTAGTGCCCGTTTCAGTGCCGCCAGTTTCGCTAGTGTCGGTTGCAGTGCTAGCAGTCTCGCTAGTGTTGGTCTCAGTGGTGCCGGTTTCGCTGGTTTCTGTCTCGGTGCCAGTGGTCTCAGTAGTATCGGTCTCAGTCTGGGTGGGCTCGACAGTAACGCAAGCCCCAGTAATGGTAAGAGGATTGCACGTTGTGTCAGGTCCTGGTAAATTGGGACATTTGAGCAAGAAATCTACCAACTGTTCCAAAGCTCCAGTAATACCACTCAGACTGATGGTTGTCACACACTTGACGCAAGTGTCCACATCTCCTACAGCTCCAACAACTCCATTACAAACACACTGCTGAATGTTCAAAGGATCTAACAAGCAACCTGTCAGAAGAGTTGGGATAGCATTAGTACACGCAGTCAGACATTGCTGTTGTGGAATCGTCACTTCAGTGCAAACTTGTGTGGCAACATCTGGCTCACATGATACACTAGGTCCAACAGTAGGTCCTACAGTAGGGCTTTCTGTCTCTGTGTTATCTGTCTCAGTAGCTCCAGTCTCGCTAGCACTAGTCTCAGTGGGCTCGACAGTAACGCAAGCCCCAGTAATGGTAAGAGGATTGCACGTTGTGTCAGGTCCTGGTAAATTGGGACATTTGAGCAAGAAATCTACCAACTGTTCCAAAGCTCCAGTGATACCACTCAGACTGATGGTTGTCACACACTTGACGCAAGTGTCCACATCTCCTACAGCTCCAACAACTCCATTACAAACACACTGCTGAATGTTCAAAGGATCTAACAAGCAACCTGTCAGAAGAGTTGGGATAGCATTAGTACACGCAGTCAGACATTGCTGTTGTGGAATCGTCACTTCAGTGCAGACTTGTGTGGTAACATCTGGTTCACAAGAGAGAGCTTGTCGTTTGAAGAGTTCTCGCTTAGATGGGATTCGCTGGACGTTGAAGTCACATAAAGGTACAGAGGGTTCATAGTTGATATCCAGCTCTCCAATCAACTCAATGACTTGGGGAGCAGAAACCAGGCGGTAGACCTGTAAACATTGTAAACAACCATCAGGATTTGCCTGACTGCTAATAAAATTGTTGCATTTTAGCTCGCATAAATCTTGATTTAAATCTGTAAGAGGCACACAAACGGGTTTTCCGATAACTGTTCCCACGAGAATCGAACCAAGGGCAAAGACACCAAGTATCTTCATCTGAGGGTTAATTATTTAATTATCGAGAAAAGATACATTTGGAAATGATCAGATTGCAACCCAAAAGAATTGATATCCCAAAAGAATAGATGGCAAGTTCTTATCAACGGTTTAACCGAAGAATGTGAGATCAACTTTTGAGCAGAAAAATAACTTATTTTTTTCCTTTAATGGGGTTTTCGTATACATTGCCCAACAAGTACTTACTCTTAAACTTTGGGTTATAAGTGTGAAATGACTAAACCCTTCTGATCTGAGAGTTTATTGTAACAGAAAACACTTGCTGATTAATAATGTGGGTCAATTGAGGGAAAATCTTCAGCTATTTATTAGCTAAGATCCACATTTTTTCAAGGGTTCTGTCATGGAAGAATACAGTTGGAAATCAAGGTTTGACCCCAATTGGTAAAGCACTCAAGCTTAATTAAACATGGTGGTTTCTTTGTCTTTGTATATTCTTTGTTTCAGTCAACTCAAAGTATTTCACTGATTTTGGTAACTAAATCATCAACAGCAAACCATATCAGAGAAAGTCATTGAGGGTTTATGAGACATATTGATCAAAAACAAAAGACTGCTGTACATTTTTTATGTAATCGAAAACTGCATCATTTTTATTATTCCCTGTCCAAAATTATAATTAGGGCTAGTTCTATCAAAAGGGTTGCAACATTGCAGTTTCTTTCATTATTATTTACTTCTCAATTACTCGTCATAGGCAATGGTGTTGTGAAAATGTTACAAACAAAATATTAAAATTCCAACTCAAAACAAACTGCTTTACTAAGGAATATTGAAAATAGATGTGAATATCTTTTTCTAGCTTTTGTTGAGAGAAGAACGTACTGTTTGTGTGTTATTTAGTCCCAAAATGATTGTTTCTTTTGTTTTTTCTGAGGTTAAACAAAGAGAAAACAACTTTGTAATTATATCTCGAAATTTCCTAAAACGGAATCTTATTACCTTAATTTCATTCAACTGAAACCCTTGCAAACCTAAAAAACTGGAGACATACTAAAAAAAGGTATATGGAGCAATTGTGCAAGTTTAATCTACTTTATTTTGATGTTATCAACTTAGTGTGTGACAAAAATGCAATTATTTTTACGATATCTGAAAAAGGAGTCGTCTCCTGTCATTAAAAATGATAGATTTGTTCTTTATGCAAATTGATCTTGTGCATATCCACTCAACACATCTTTTGTGTGCACTTCAGACATAAAATTGATCTTTGTAGTTTGAGACATTATGGTCAGAAAAAAAGCTATAAAAATAGGTTTTTCCGATTATTACAGTCACTGAATATGGAAACATAAACTGAATAATTGAACCCTTGAGTAATTATTATAAAGATACTAAAACCTTCAATCTTACAGTGAACAAGTGATAAATTCCCAATGCGGAAAATAGTAAAATACAGTTCTTTCTATAAGCATTCCATTTTTTTGGCTCTCTTTGTTGAAAGAAATATTGGTCCACCATTTGATTAAAAAATCATCTTGGTTTGCTTCTTCTTTGGATATGATCAAAGCAAACGTATATAAGTATAATTTTTGATAACAGGGTAAATTGAACACTCTCTTGCATCGATCAAGCTACCATGCACAGCCATACGTTGAGACATGTCGCTGATTTTGATCAAATTGATGAATAGCGGCGGCTGGAACTTTGTGGGGGGTTAATAAAAGTGACAAGAGTAGTTTAAGGAAACTCCTAACTGAGACAGTCAACATTAATGGCTCGTAATAGTAATGCTAATGCTAGCAATGGCTATTGGTTGTGACAGCTAACAATAAGTGGAACCATATAAACACAAATAGAGACGACATGCCAAGGATTCTTGTGTTTTGAGTAAATACTCAACATTTCAATCAGTTGATTGAATGTTTACATAGTATTGACTCCAACATTCCTGGCTACGTTCGGTATTCTAAACGAAGATAAAACTTAATATTAATATTACACAAAGAAATAAAGTAATAAGCTTTTTAGATTAAGATAGGGCTGGGATTGTAACTTTAAGTTAATTTAAGAATAGTAACTTAAAGTAATTAATGATTGAGACATTGTGGGGTGTGGAGAAGATTCGGAGACATGGCGCTAAAGACCATTTGTAATACTATTGATTTCTTAGCTATCATTAAATTAATTTTATATTTGCGAAAGAATCATTATTCCATTGCAAGTTTATGTTTTAAAAATTATAAGTTTTTCTTATTGTCTTGATCAAAAAAAGAAAGAGCGAGTCTTAAGTGAATACAAAAGTAAATAGAAGTTGGAATTATTTTTTGTCAGATAATAGTTTAAGCCAATAGTAATGGATTGTCTTAATTACAAAAGGCTAAAAAATGTAATTAACAAATACTTTGAAGTTGCTTGTTGCTCCTTATAGAATCCCTTGACTAAGGAAACTATATGTTTTACAAAGCGATTAAAATGAATATGGGTTCAGTTACCTATCATTGTTGAAACGCTCTAATTCTGCGACTAAATTATGAACAAGTATCTGTGCTTTCATTTTTTTGAATAGTTCCAATTGCGCTCAATTGTCATACGATCAATTACATTAACTTATTTTTTGAGAAGTATAGAAAGACATCGATGTGAGACAAAGAGGGAAATTTCAAGAGGAGCGGAAATGGATCACATGTGAGACCTAACACAGCAATTCGATGCATATCTCTGAAGCTTTCCTGTGTTCGACATAAAGGTTTACAATAATCAAATTAAATAACTGATTAGTCTAAACACATTATTTTCAAACGAAAAATGATCAAGTAATTAGTACTTGCCAACAGGAGGGTCAAGAATTTTAGAGAGCTCCACTCTTTGTTTTGTGGATCCGAGATTGCCGAAACAAAGTTTATATTTCCTGTTTGGGCTAAAGCTTATGTATAGTGTTTGAGGTTGTTCTTTGACCAGTTGAAATTCAAAGACTTGGTTTCTTAAATCCCTCTTTACATTTATTTCAAACAACCCCGAAATATGAAATCTTTAATAAATCAATTAGTCCATTCGAGTGTGCCCAAAAAGCACATTACTGGGCCAAGCACATTACTGGGCCAAGCACATTACTGGGCCAAGCATACTACTCACATAGTTTAAAGCTTTTTCTCAACAAGCACCCCTACAAGGATCCCAAGACTTCAGAACTCTAAACTCAAAAGGCTTCAATCCTTTTCTTTGTGCACAATATAACCCAACTTAAAAGCACCATGGGATTTGAAATTGAAAGAAAAAAAAAAACTACACAAGCGCTGTGGGGTTAGGCTTTCAATAGGTCCACAACCACTCTTGAAGGAATTCACTTAAACTTCTAAGAAACTCCATTAAGCTTATAATATAACTAGTGTAAAGGTAGGCTCTCCATGTTGACACCTTAGTAAGACATGGGTCATGCGTCCTACGTATTGGGTAGCCCTTTAGCTCATTTTAATCCAACAAGAAATCACGTGTGTATTACTTTATTTTTTTACTCTAATAATTCTCACGTCCATCTCCTATGAAACTAACAGTCTTACCAAAGACAAAAATATACTGATCAAAGGAACCACTCAACAGTCTTTTACTAGCATGAGCCAATAGCAATATTATGTCGCGTCTTGTTCATGATGATTCCCCACCTTCAATTATCGGCCGTCATGAAAAACAAGGGTCTTCATCCACTCTAAGAAGTGTGAAATCAGAAGAGTTTTTTAGGCTAGATGTGTCATTGGACTTGCAAATTGAGAGCTCCAGATCGATGTCATCGACTCAATCGAAAGAATCTCCCAAATCTCTACCCCGGTTTTCTCCGCCAACCTTGCTTCCGCTGGTTGATTTGTCTGTGAGTCTATTACGCAAGTTTAGCCGGTCTAGTCCTGCTTTGTCTAATTCCATGCCTCTTACTCATAAAAAAAAGGCAAGTGGGGAGGAGGAAGTGGCCAATGTAATGATTCCCATCAGCCTTCAAGAGGGTCTAGCGCTTTTGAGGATCACCCACCGGAAAAAAGCTCAAAGAATTTTCCGAATTAACCCGTCAGCCGGAACTATGTCTTGGAATGATGCAAAACCAACAGCCATGCTTTGTGTAGACGACATCAAAGAAATCCGATTGGGTGTTGATGCTCGGAATTTTCGAGAAGAACTGAATGTGTCATCAGAGCATGAAAATAGATGGGCAACCATTCTTTATTATAAGGGGAAGAAACAACTCAAAGCTTTGCATGTGGTGGCAACCACCTCCAAAGATTTTGATTTGTTTGTTGGCACTTTGAATCGACTTCAATCATTTCGCCAAGATATAATGAAAGGATTTTGTTCTTCCAATCCTCGCATAACCAGTGTTCATTGGAAATCATATGCGAAGCCAGAACAAGGACAAGAGCGTTTGACATTTGAAGCGGTCGAGCGATTGTCCCAACGTATGCATGTGAATTGCTCAAGAGATATTCTTAAAGCAAAGTTCGATGAAGCCGATGTCGACAAGTCTGGATATCTGGAGTTTGAGGAATTTAAAAACTTTGTCAAACTCTTGAAACGTCGCCCAAGTGTCATTGAGATATACTACCAATGTATAGGTAAACCTGTTCCTAGTAATGGGTTTTACCCAGACTCAATGAATCGCCATCAGTTTGAAAACTTTCTCAATGCAGTTCAAAAGACACACATCTCGCAACCCCAACTCGACAAGATTTGGTCGAAATTCGAATACGATAATAATTGGACAATCGATTCATTCAATGATTTTTTATCTTCCTCTTACAACTCTACTTTTAAAAGCGGTAGTGCTCTAAACCGGCCGCTTAACGAATACTTCATTTCTACTTCGCATAACACATACTTAACTGGTCGTCAATTTGCTGATTTATCCTCAGTGGAAGGCTATATCAAGGCTCTTCAGAATGGTTGCAGGTCTGTTGAAATCGACATTTGGGATGGTGATGGGCCTGTAGTCAAGCATGGTCGAACATTCACATCGTCTATTTTGTTTAAAGACGTGTGTCATACTATCCGAAAATATGGCTTTATTGCAACACCTTACCCACTTATCCTTTCCCTGGAAATTCACTGTAATGCCTCTAATCAGCTCAAAGTCATTGAGCAACTGGAAGAAACATTTGGTGAGACCTTGATCACTAAGCCATTGTTGACTAACAGTTTTTTTCTTCCATCACCTCAGGAACTCAAACACAGAGTTCTAATAAAGGTTAAAGCAGGTAGAGAAGATTCGGGCACTTCGAGCTCATCATATTCTTCTTCGTCGAATGCATCAGCTTCAGATTTTGAAGAACCAACTACCCAACCTTCCAAAAAGGGATCGACAACCAAGGTAATTCCTCAATTGGGTGCATATGGTGTTTATTTTCAAGGTCTCAAATTTCAGAACTTCTCTTTGCCGGAGTCAAAGACTTTTAATCATTGTTTCTCATTTAGTGAGAGGAAATTTTCATCTATTTGCAGCGACCCTGAAAATCGCATGCAAATGATTAAACACAATCGGAAATTTTTGACCAGAGTGTATCCCTCAGGTTATAGAGTCAAATCGTCAAACATTAACCCAATCATATTTTGGACTCATGGAGCTCAAATGGTTGCCTTAAACTGGCAAACCCAGGACATTTGCACCCAGATCAATGATGCAATGTTTCATTCAAAAACTGGTTATGTTCTTAAGCCCCCCGGTCTGCGCAACACTGGAGGTCCTGGTTACTCCAAAATTTCATTCAACCTTGATTTCATTTCAGCTCAACAGCTGCCGAAACCCAAAGACCTGAAGGGCAGTTTCGATCCATATCTGATTGCCCAATTGTGGGGTCCTCAACAAGATAAAATTCGGACAGACCCTGTCATTGATAATGGATTCAATCCTCATTGGAAAAAGCACTGGAATATACAAATGTCCTTGGATGACTACTACTTTACATTTCTTCAAGTGACAGTCTCTACTCAAGACCGACCTTTTGCATCCTGTTGTCTCAGACTTTGTGATCTCAATGAGGGCTATCGTCATATTCCCCTGAATGATTTACAGGGGGAAGAATATCTTTTTTCATCCCTGTTTATTAAATACCAAATTACGCTGCTTGGGTAGCCCCCCAGTAATTGTATATAGTCTTTGTTGTTTCACTGTGACACATAATTGGGTAAACTCCAGTAATTGTATATAGTATTTTATTGTTTCACTTCGACACATCCTTGTATCATTAATGCAAATGCTGGTCTATTAAAGGCCTTTCATCATTCGGCTGTGATAAGCTACATGTCCATGTTATCAGCCAATGGCCTACTTTCACCAACAACCAACTCACGTCGGATTTCAGCGGTAATTGATGGATGATTCTTGATTTTAATCACATCTAATAAGGCGTCTCGCTGATCCTCAGTAATGTCTGATCGATATCGCTGAGCAAAAACCAACAAAGATTGATGCCAGATAACAGGAAGTGCTTCGTTGTAATGGGCAAATCGTAAAAAATGAAAGACAACAGCATCAACAACCTTGTATGGTAGAGCATACTTCTTATCTAAAAGAACCTTGATAAACAAAGAAGTGGGTCCAGAATATGGCAACTCAGCTAGTCGCATCAAAGCAGCTGCAGAGTGTAATGTGGGGATAGACACCTTTGACAGAATCGATCCTACAATGACTGCTTCTTTAATTGTGCATTGTTCGGCTAACGGAAAAAGAAAGCCTTTGAAAAAAGCACTAGGTTTATATAGTGCCTTCTTGAGTGAACGATAAATGTGGTAATTTAATGTCTTCTTTTCTTCAATTTCATCTTGAAATCTTTGAAGAAGAACAATTTGAATGAATTTTTGTGCCTCGTGGGCTTGTTGGTTGGAAACAAATAGTTTGGTGCCTTCGTAAACAGCATTGGGAGACCATCCTTCGGGATTGGTCACATATAGGACATCCTGCCAATTTCTGAGAGTGGGAACGATTTTAAAGGCCTTAGGTAGCTTTCCGGACTTATACCTGCTCAGCAACTCACCAACTTTGGTATATACGGCAATGACTTTTGGAGGAAGCATAACACCCTCTCCTTGAAGACCTTGGGAAATACCTTTGGGTTCTTCACTTTCAGCCAGCTCTTGAGCTTGTTTTTCAGCCAATTTGGCCATGATCTTGTCGGCCAAGTTAATGGGGCCTGAATCGTTCTCGATATATTTGGCATACAAAGCCTCCTCTTCAGGATTTAGAAACTCTTGGGTGACCCCTTCAAACTCCTCGTATTCTTCTTCATCATCTTCTTCCTCATCTTCACTATCGAATTCAATATCGTCATCTTCGGGAAACTGAGCTTCTTGAGGAAGGCTTTCTTCTTCTAATTCTCTTTGCTGATCTCGAGCAATTTGAAGAATTTTTCTAGACATTGCTGAGTCGATGTATCTATCATCTTGCTGTTGAGTCTTTGATCGACCAGTCTTTGGCTTGGCAGTTTGCTTCAAAAGACCAGAGGACTGGCTGAGATCAACAAGAAGCGGACTATGTCTCGCTTTTTCCTGTTTGGCAGCTTTTCCCATTGTGTTTGCTATCTAATCCTGCTTGAAACGGATTCAAAATCGAGATTTAATTAGAAGTTAGCGTAAACAAAGCAATATTCGGTAATCTATCCTGATAATATTCAAAATGGGCTAATTGCTATTGACAATAATGAATATGGATGGTGTCTTGAAAATATATTTTTTTACTTTGAATTTTTCAAATCTTAAACTCGAGACTGCATTAGTTCTGCACCATCAGCTAAAACGTTTTTTTTGTTTTGTTTACATCATCATCAAAATGAAAAATAGAAAATGTAAATGAATTAAATGAGTGATTTGATGAACGAAATTGGTAATAATGATAATTCGATAACAGCCCTGTACTAGCTCTGACAAATGGACAGAAATTCCGAATAGGTAGCCTATCACCAGCGTTTTTTGGTGCAACGAAAAAACTTAGGCTTTCTCATAATATCTTGAAATTCCTAGCTCTTCAAAACTTCAACAATGCCTCCTAGATTAAGACGAGCCACCCGAGTCACCCCAAACGGGAAAAGTGGCGCAACAGGTGTGACAAAGTCTTCTAATTCCAAGGTTGCTAAAATCAGCACTGCTTCGAAAAGGTCAACCGCTGAGAAACATAAAAAACGAGCTAATGGTATCACACGAACCGAAAAACCAGTACCTGCCACCAAAACCTCAACAGTTACTCGATCAGCTTTAGAACGAAAATGGAAGAGCCATCCTAAGATCAATGATTTGCCTAAACGAAATACCGTGGACTGTGAAGTTTTGGCCTTTGGAACTGGATCCATGTGTGAGCTTGGGTTGGGTCCAAGCAAAGCTATTACTGTCAAACGACCCCGTTTGTCTCCTTATCTTTCGAAAACCATTGTAGATATTGCTGTAGGAGGTGCTCATGGTCTTGCTTTGGACTCAGAAGGTGTCATTTGGTCTTGGGGTGGAAATGATCTCGGAGCTTTAGGCAGAGATACTAGTGGATCGGAGGTTCTCAAAGATATGGATGCCGAATCTGATGATGACGATGAACCTGAACTCAATGCCAAAGAGTCAATTCCTGCCAAGATCGAGATAGACGTTAAGTTTGTGAAGGTCGCCGCTTCTGACTCTATGTCTGTTGCTTTGACTGCTGAGGGTGACGTTTATGCTTGGGGAGCTTTTCGAAACTCTTCAGGTCTCTTGGGTTTTTCTGATAATGTGAAAATCCAGCGAACTCCTGTGAAAATTGATGAATTGAGCAACATTTCAGCCATTGCTGCTGGTCGTGATCACGTCATTGCATTGACTCAGTGGGGGACAGTCATGACCTGGGGAGATTCTGAAAACTTTCGATTAGGATGGAGATCTAATCGATCGACCTTGGCACCTCGAGAGCTGGGTCTCCGTAACATTGTTTCCATTGGAGCTGGAGAGTACCATTCTTTTGCAATCGATTCTTCAAAACGAGTTATGTCTTGGGGGTTGAACCAATTCGGACAATGTGGTATTGCAGGACAGGTTGATGGTGCCACAATTGATGGTCCTACCTACATTGAGGCTTTGGATGGTAAGGAAATTGTCAACATTACTGGTGGTGAGCACCATTCTTTAGCTTTGTCGAAGGATAGAAAGATTTATGCCTTTGGCCGATTCGATTACCATGCCATTGGTCTTTTGGGATCTGCTCTTCCTGAAACTGCTGTCAAAGATGCCTCTGGGAAAGCCCGATGTCTGCCAGTTCCCACAGTTTTACAGGTTGGAGGAGAAGACGATGATGAAGCCTTGCCGGCTTTTACATCCATTGCCGCTGGTTCCCATCATTCTTTAGCCATCAGCGACAAGGGACAGGTGTGGACCTGGGGTTTTTCAGAATCTTATCAAACTGGTCATGGTGAAGATGATGACATTGAAACACCCCGAGCTATTGACAATACCGCTTCTAGAGCGATGAATATTGTTATGGCAGGTGGAGGTGGACAGTTTTCTGTCATTGCAGGTGTGCGAAAGACTGAGCAAAAGTGTTTAGTTTAGTTTGATTCGATTTGTTCTAATGTATTATTTCTCTTTGAATGTACTTTCGTTTTGGTTTGGTGGTGTATCCTACGTTTCCACTTGTATGGCACTGAAATGTCTACATCAAGATTGTTACCCCTTTAGGATAGAAATTGTATTCTCAATGAGCTCGATAATTGGTGCAATTAGCTGGTGGCTTCAAAAGCCCTGACCAACATTCCGAGCTTTTCGAGATGATTTTTGACATCTTTCACTTTGTACTCTCCTCGATGAAACATTCCAGCACCTAGAGCAGCATCTGCTTCGCTCTTTTGAAAAACCTCGGAAAAGTGCTCTGGTTTGCCTGCACCTGAAGAAGCAATGATTGGGATTGAGACTGCTTGTTTAGCATGATTTATTAACTCCAAGTCGAATCCAGAATTGGAACCATCTTTATCAATACAATTCAAGAGAATCTCGCCAGCTCCTAAGGCTTGGCAAGCCTTGAGCAATTCCCAAACACCCAAATCTCGGGTTTCTCGTCCACCTTTTATGGTGCATTGATACCAGCAGTACTCCTCTCCGTTGGGACCTGGGTATTTAGTTCTGAGTGTTTGATGTTTGACATCGGATTGAGATGAAACATACACTCGTTTAGGATCTACTGAAACAACCACAGCTTGAACTCCATAGGCCTTTGAAATGGTCTCCATTGGAGATATGCCTTGTGGTGCTTTCCCATCGAGGTAATATCTTTCGGCCCATAACACAGCATCACTACCAATGGAAACTTTGTCAGCTCCATACCTAAAGTACTGTGATGCGACTTCAAGTGCAGAGTGAAGCACGTTTCCGTCAGAATCGACAATATCCCGAATTCCACCTCCCACAGTCAAGGGAACAAAAACTGTCTTGGAGGTTTGTCGTAAGACCTCCAACATGGGAAGATCCTTGAGAGGCACGTCTCGGAATGAGGTAATGTTCAAAAATGTCACCTCATCGGCTCCATCCTGATAGTATTTTTCGGCCATTGATACAGGTTTGCCTAAATTTCGAACGTTACCTTCACCTTTTTCCCTAACATCATACTGATCGCCCTTTGTGACTACCAAATCACCATGGTCATTGGCTCTTACATCAAGGCAAGCAATGATCCGTTTGGTTAGGCCAAATTCAGTTACAGGCTGCAGTCCGTCAATAGTAATTGTCTTGTTGCCTTTCATGAAAGCATCAATTACTCTTAAACCTGCTGCTCCGGACTTTTCAGGGTGAAATTGAGTAGCAAAAATGTTGCCTTTGGAAATAGCAGCCACAAACTTTTGCTTTCCATATTGTGACTCTGCAATATCCCAACCCTGGTCTATAATGGTTTTTCTTGATACATCATCCAGCAGAGCTGCATACGAGTGCACAAAGTAATACTTTGAAGTGGGAACCAACCCAAAAAGTGACTGCTGCTGTTCAAATTCACCGCAGTTTACAGAATTCCATCCAATTTGAGGAACAGGTTTATCGCACTCATCAAACTTTTCCAGAGTAACATCAATTAATCCTAACCCTTTGGTGTTGGGACTCTCCTTAGAACCTTGGAAAAAGGCTTGAAGACCGACACATATTCCCATAAGAGGCTTTCCTGACTGGATATAAGCCATCAGAGGTTCTGCAAACCCTCTGGAGTGAATTTCAGCCACAAAGTGACCAAAGTTTCCAACTCCGGGGAAGATCAGCTTTTCTGCTTGGGCCATCTGGCCCGGTTCAGAAACGAGCTCTACAGTATATCCCAAATGGTTGAGAGCATTTTCCAAAGAGCGCAGATTCCCTGACTCAACGTCTATGACATGTACTTTCATGGTGTCTATGATGCAGGACACTTGGTAATGGAGACAAACTTTTTTAAATGTTGAAAAATTGAGTCATCTTCCAATTAGTCACTAGTCATTTTGAGTCATGACTACTGGTGTTATGTTTATTTGTTTTCCCATCATTCACACTCTGTAATGCTTCTATCTACAGTTTGCGTCATTTCCCCATTATTCATCTTAATATATACATTATTTTAAGCCTTGCCTCGTCGAATTCGGACAGCCTCAGCAAGCTCTCGAAGCATGGTTTCGGTCGTTTCCCAACCAACACAAGCATCGGTGATAGATACACCATATTTGAGCTCAGACTTGCCTCCAGCAGGTACCTTCTGGTTGCCTTCATTGATGTGGGACTCAATCATGACACCAATGATCTTTGTCTCACCATTGGCAACCTGATCAGCCACTGCCTTAGACACCTTGGGCTGGTTTCGGTGATCCTTGTTGGAGTTGCCATGAGAACAGTCAACCATTAAAGGAATGTCGCATTTTGCCTTGCATTCAGCAACAGATTCAGCATCATAGTTGGTGCCTCGTTTACCACCTCGTAAAATAATAAAGCAATTCTTATTACCCTTAGTGGTGGTAATAGCTGCGAGTCCTTGTTTTGTGATTCCCATGAAATGATGAGGGTGGGAGGCAGCTTGAACAGCATCAACTGCCACATCTAAAGTGCCATCAGTTCCGTTCTTGAATCCAACGGGAAATGAAAGTCCGGAGGCAAGCTCTCGATGGAGCTGTGACTCAGTAGTTCGAGCACCAATAGCTCCGAGAGAAAGTAAATCAGCCAAAAATTGAGGAGAAATAGTATCCAACATCTCGGAAGCAAGAGGAAGACCAATATCCGTTAAATCGCAAAACAATTTTCGAGAAATTCGAAGACCCTTGTTGATGTTGAATGTCTCATCCACGTCAGGATCATTGATAAGACCCTTCCAGCCTACAGTGGTTCGGGGCTTTTCCAAATAAGCCCGCATAACAATCACCAAATCATTGCTCAATTCATCCGAAAGTTTTCTTAATCGATTAGCATAATCTAGGGCTGCATCAATATCGTGGATTGAGCAGGGTCCGACAATGCAGATCAACTTGTCTGAAGAAGCATTAAGAACATCGATGCAGTCCTTTCGGCCCTTGCTAACAACATCTCTTGACTTTTGAGAAGGGAAAAATTCGTTTTGTAAAATAGCAGGGGGAAGTAATGGGTCATAGCCTAGAATTCTAACGTCTTCAGCTTCTTCTGAAGGAGTGCCGCATCGGGAAACGCCGTCGGGACCGAACATGGGTGAGTTGACCATTTTTTGTTGTTGTTTGAATTTGTATTCCAACTGTTTGACAAGAAGAAACCAGTACAATGACTAAATGAAAAATATCGAAAAATAAAAATGCAAAAGTATGCATTAATCTTAATTTTATTTCCAAGAAGGTTACACCCAACCGGTTGAGTCATTCGTCTTTATAGACTGAATGATTGGTTAATGGGAGATGTGCTTTTGATGTAGGCTAGGTTGGCTGGACGTGTGAAATGTTGATTTCGTTGAATGTAAATGGTTGATCATGATAGCAAGTAATTCTGATAGCTCACTGCTCACTGCTCGGTACTCGCTGCTTCATTAGAGTGATTGGGGGCTCCAAATAATGGATAATATAATCGCACTCTCAAATACTTGATATTGCCTTCAGGTTGAGGAACCTCAATAACCAATTCGTCAGTCTGTTCGGTCACCTTATCAAGCCGCACAAGGGCAAGTCCTATGTTGCCAACATTAGATAGAATCGATCCTAGAGGTGCAGGTTTTCTAAACGAAGTGGAGTTTCCAAATGGAGAGGGAGCCAGAGACTCTTCTTTTTGATTCAAAGAGGTAATGGCAGTACCCACCAATGAAATGGGTAAATGGCTTGATAACTCCGAGTCAAAAACAGGCTCATAGTCGTTAATCTTTGCTCCTTCAACGTATATATGAAATGGAACAATCCTCTTACGTACCACACCTGTATGATGGGTTCGAATGGTTAATTCCTGACCAACATAGCATCCCCGATTAAAGTCAAGACCATTCATAAAGTCCAAATTGGACTCCATTGGCAAAGCCTTCTCGGGTATCAGTTCATGAGTGCCTTCGGGAATCCCTCTGACAATTCTCTGAAATTGGTAATCGGTCAAAGAGGCAGATGGGATTGCTTCGTAATATTTAGATGCAAAAGAAGATGGTAAAATCATCCGAATTCCAAACCAAGGATATCTATCATCTAGTAAAAATCCATATCGATATGCAGTGTCTGTTTGGCCTTCTTTCATCAACTCTTCTGGTTTGGCTGGGTTGGCACTGGCCACACTCATTGCAACTTCATAGAGTGATTCGAAAAAAGTCTGATCCGGTGAATTGTCGGAACGGTAGTAATCAGGGGTAGAGTCGTGGTTCCAGAAAAAAACGACTTCATATTCTTTGGGATCCACCAATCCAATCTGAGCTTTGGCCCTTAATTTGTGTCTTTTCAAATGTGTTAATAAACTGGATGAGATTTGTTCGTCGCATTCAATCATATACGACTGTTTCTCGGCTGTGTGAACTGAGGTTGTGTAAAGAAATGCATCGGCCAGAACTCGGCCTTTTCCATTGAGAAAAGCCCCATAAATCCCAGAAAAGGGTGTCGACTTCTCAGAATCAACCTGAAGAGTGAATAAACCATTTAGAAGCTTTGAGGCGTCTTTCCCTTCAACACTTAAAAGAGATCTTGCTGGGGTCAGATTCACTCTTCCGTGACCCAAGCTTGATATTTTTGGACATGCGGAGTTGAATTGTCGAATGGCTAATCGGCTTGGGCTTCGTGAAGGTGTCAGGATCCGTGACAATTGGGTGATCCACTTCATTTTATGTGTCGGAATTATTACTTCAAAATGACAATATCCTTTTGTGTAATGTTCACTTAGACAACTCTACAATTTGCTTGGGATCACAATCAAAATTTTCTCAAATCAAATATCATAGATATCAATGATTTTCAAGATTACGATTAAGGTTTACCCATTAAGACTTGTCAGATGGTCAAATGAATAAAGTCCATACTATGGTACCATGTGACTATGAACTGAATGGATTAGAGAGTTGGAATTGATCAAGAAAAATTAAAAAAGCAGTAAATTTTCAGTAGACATTACAAAAGGTGTTCAGAGTTGGGAAAGAGAATTGGCATCAAGAAAATCTACTTCAAACTACAATTGGATATGTGCAATGTTAGAAATAAAAAAGTCAAAACTGAAATCAAAAATCAAAAATCAAAAATCAAAAAATTGAAAACAAAAAGAAGAGTACTGGAATAATGAAAAATAAAACAATAAACAAAAAAAAGAAACAAGAAAAAAAGAAAGGAAAAAATACACAAAAAATACACAAAAAAAAATTTATTCAAATTAAGGTAACTAGTTAAGAATTTTATTACTTAAAACTGAAATAATTGGACGATTTCACGCTCATGCTACTATGAGTTTAGAAACCCTGAAACACAGAACCAAACACAGAACCAACTAGACTAAGATTTTCAAACACAGTCGCAATCCACTAATTCAACCATCTTATATTTTCCTTCTTATCCTCCATCACTTCAATCTCTAATGTGAAGCTCACTTTTGTTTCCATAGTTCTTCGTTATCATAGCTTACATAATACCGCCCCAAGCTATCTGTAACATGTCCGAAACTAACTTTTCCATCTCTCAATTCGATCTCGATGGAAACGGCTCAAACAAACCGGCATGTAGAGTCTGCACAAAACTGGCAAACTGACAAATCATAGCTTTTCTAATTTGAAGACCAACTTTAGCTGCAGGACATAAACAGAGTTTAACCTTAAGTGGGAAAGAAAATCTCCCGAAATCATACTTAAGGGAAAGGCTGGATATCATTCAAAGGAACAGGCTTCTTTAAGAGCTTTACATTCTCTTCATTTTACACACGACTCAAACAAGTCCGATTGTTGGATTGAATAAGTTCAAGGATTCACTCAGACCAAGTACTTATTAGTTTCTTGTTGGAATTTGTGATTTAGTGGAGGTTCCCTTGTTATTTATCATTGTGGGCACTTTTCTCTTTTTCTTTTTTCTTGCTCTTTCAGCCTTTTTTCCCTTCTTTTTCACTTGAGATTTGCATCTGATCTCGGTGATTGTGACAATTACGGACCTCTGAACTCATTAACAGTGTTGGCATTTACTCCCATTCAAACTGATCTTTCTAAAGATCACTTGTCTTGTTTTTCCAACATGAGTTTTTATTACGATTCTAACCACAAGCAATCTTTGCCCTCATCAGCTTCGATCAACCACAATGGAGGTGGAAGTATATACTCGCCAAGGAAATCTCCAACAAACGGCTCTTCGGTAGAATCTCCAGTCCCTGTTGCTGGCTTTTCACTAACTGGTGGAGAGATTCCTCCTCGCAAGTCTCCTTCTCCGCAGAGCATCAAAAGGACTCAGAGCAGACATTTTGATATTGAAACCAACAACTCTGCCACTGGATACGTATCTAAAAGGTCCAGCTTCAGCTCAACAACCAGTGCTTCTTCGGTTTGGGTTGAGGGGAGATCGACACCTTTCAATTATTATCCCAGTCCACAGCAGCCACTTGCATATCAATCGTCGCTATCAGCTGTAAACGGACAAAACAGTGCTCATGCACATCTGCCCGCCCAACAATTGAACCAGCCCACCGGTCAGCCTTTCTCCCCTAATGCGTTCAATGTCTCTCTGGCACAGCCTGCAGCTGGTGCTACCCAGGCTCCGGGATATGGGAACTATGCTTGCTATAATTCAGGGTATTCCAACCATTATTCACAACAGGCCTATCCTTCCTATCCCCAAGCAAACTCCACTTCTTCTCTGGCTTCTCTCAACTCGATTGCTCAAAATATACAGCAATTGGCCTTGGAGCAGGAGCCAGAAGAATTAATACCAACAGCTATTGTCATCAAAAACATTCCTTTTGCAATCAAAAAAGAGCAACTGTTGGATGTGATGACCCAGCTCCAATTACCCCTTCCCTATGCATTCAATTATCATTTTGACAATGGTATTTTCAGAGGGTTGGCTTTTGCCAATTTCACGACTCCAGATGACACTGCCACTGTAATTGCGTCTCTGAACGGGCGAGAAATTGGAGGTCGAAAATTGAGAGTCGAGTACAAGAAAATGCTGCCTTTGGCTGAAAGGGAGCGAATCGAACGGGATAAAAGGGAGCGACGAGGTCAGTTGGAAGAGCAGCATCGGCCCGATCCAGAAAAGGAAACAAAACTGGACCTTAATGATCCAGAAACTCTTGGATTTTATTCCCAGTTACTTCTTTTCCGTGATGACCTTAAACGACCCAATGTGGCATATTCCCACCCACTGCTATTGCCCAATCAAAGAGCAACAATTCTAGCTCTTTGTGATCAATTGGGCCTTGTATTCAATGGCCAGGATAATGGAGTTGTGGTAGTCACTCGACCCGAGGGGGTCTCCCCAGCTCACACCAACATCAACACACCCCCAATGCCCTATTACGAGTATGGATATTCCATGAAGAAAACGTCTGCTAATGATACCACGACTGTAAATGATAACACAAGTGACGAACGGCATGAGATTACGAACCAATAGATTTATAATGATAGTTTAACACGATTTCAGATGGTATGACAATGATACTAATGATTATGCTAGTAGTATTTGGTTGATTAGAGTGCCGTAAGAGTTAACCTGAAACTCGGTTCACGACTGAAGTTTCGAATTTCAAAGAATTTTTCTATTATCGATAAATAACCTCAATGTCCTTAGGTCTCACAATAACCATTCTTGGAAATCCTAAGAGTTTGGCATCCTGAACTTTCCATTTAATGGGTTTGTCCCGGTCATCAAGTACCGCATCTACCAGGTTTGGGGACAGTTTGGCCAAAGTATCACTGCTCAAATCATTCAAAACTCGCTCATCTCCAATAATGACTGAGGAATATGGTGCAATTGATTGGGGCCATTTCAGCCCTTCATCATCTCTAGTAATTTCTGCAATGGCAGCTATCATCCGAGTGACCCCAATGCCATAGCATCCCATAAACATATCAACCAATTTATTAGTAGAATCCAAGACTTGAGCTTTTAAAGGGGTGCTATACTTGTTGCCAAGATAAAAAGTATGGCCAACTTCAATGGCTCGATGCAGCTTGAGATCTGAGTTGCACTTAATACACTGATCTCCTTCCTTTGGCTCAGTGAGAAACTCGAATTGGCCCTCTCCATTATGAGAGGAGACCTTATCAGAGTATTTTCCAGGAGCTAACTTCTTGATCTTGGGAATGTTGAGATTGTGTGATTTGGGATAAGTGACCTCAACACCATTGATATCTTTGGTGACAAACTCGGTTGTATGCTTCTTGAATGAAGAAGCAACTTCGGTGTTGGCTTGATACCCACATTGGGTACATTCAACCAAGGTGTCTTCTCCTTTAGAGGAAATAATGTGAAATTCGTGTGAATGAGAGCCGCCAATTGATCCCGAATCTGCAGCCACAGACATGTAAGGAACCCCTATACGATCAAAGATTTGACAATATGCCTGCCTAACTTGTTCGTAATACCTCAAGGCGTCCTCGGAGCTATTATGGAAAGAATATAAATCTTTCATGGTGAATTCTCGACCACGAAGTAAGCCCCCTCGAGGTCGCTGTTCGTCCCGATACTTTCGGCCAATTTGGTAAAATGCTAAGGGTAATTGTTTATAGGATACCACTTGAGATGCCACTAAAGTGGTAATTTCTTCTTCATGAGTTGGAGCTAGAATAAGATCTCTGATCTTGAAAAGCTCTGTGTTATCATATCGGCCCGTTTTCTGCCAAAGATCCTTAGTTGAAACATTCGACAAGGCCAATTCAGCCGCGCCAATTGCTTCGAGCTCATGTCTAATAATTGATTCGATTTTTGTTTGGACTTTCAATCCCAATGGTAGCATGTGGGGAAATCCTGCTACATTACTTGCTACAAAGCCCGCATTGATCAACAAATCTTGGGTCGGGACAGATTTATTGAAAGACTTGGATCGCCTAGTCAGAAGCCGAGAGAGTCGAGGTAATCGTTGTAGACCCATTAAAAAATGATGGAGTAGAAAAAATGCAGGTCAACCATATTAAAGTACTGAATCTGTTTGGCAATAATTACCAGGCATACAGAGAGAAGTATTTCTAGCTTTCTAGCTTTCAGAGTTCTTGGTTTCGAGTTTTCTACCCAGCTAAAAAAATATTACGTTGATACACTATAAATTTAACCTGAACAACCCCTCAAGCTGTGGTTTTCATATACTGAAAAATTGACCTGATTAACCTTAACCATATTATGGAGTTCAAACTATATTTATTCTCTGGAACAAAACATATTATTTTAAGATTTAAATAAAGTTTGGGTGAACAACAATAGGCTTTTTTCTTTAGTTTGGCGCGCTACCACGTAAAAACTGGTGGACTGAGGGAAATTGCAGTTTGTGATTTGCCTTGAAATGACCTTTCTCTAAAAAAAAAAAAAAAAAAAATACAAGAAAACATTCCGGCTTCTCCCAAGAACACGCAACTTACTCAAACAACTCAAATACTTCTCAAGCGCTTTTCCTTATATCCACCAATGTGTTGAAAAACCAAAACATTGACTCAACACATCACTAAGGTTAAGGTTTCCCCATAATTATTCCTTGATTGATAAATAATCCATGCCAAGAAGAATTCTGATTAATTTTTCCATTCGACTTCCAGATTTAAATACAAATCTCCCTGTCAAGTCAAATTAGTAATGAGAACTCGATGTAATTCTGAGGTGTGTTCAATATCCTATTTGGAAGCTACTTTTTTTGAACTGAAGATTAACCTAGACCATCTTATCTCGGCCAAATTTAGTTCGGCGCTTTTCCCATGATGAGGGGAAACCCAACTTCAAAGTGCCCTTGGATTGGACACTCGAACATGTGCTTAAAGAAGACACCAACGAAGACGGGCAGATCACTTGTCAGGATACAGGTTCAAAGATTGTCCAAATCCAAACTGTTAATGGCCGATGGGTTCAGATCCGGGGAACCTATTTCATTAGCAACTTGCTACAGGAGCTCACTTTGAGTCGAGGAGGTCTTGGTTCGTCCCAAGACATGTTTTCTTATCGGCCAATTGCCTCAATTTCCTACTGGAACATCTTCGAGGATCCTGTTGTTAGAATGCAACGCTTTGTTGACAATCTTTTTTGGCCAAATTTGACCAGATCCTTGAATGGTAAAACCCTGGATAAAATTATCAATGACTCTAAAATTTCGGGAACCCCTCGAATTTACATCCCTGAGGATTGCACTGATCAACTTTCCTACTACCGAAACCTGGTTGAAACTCTCAACTTGAAGGTAGAGGTGGAAACAGTTCCTCGAGTAGATGAAATAACTCCAGAATTCACAAAGTCACTAAATGAAAAACCAGGAATTCTGGCCTTAGCAATGGAAAATGGTCAACCATTGCCTTACATTGTTCCCGGTGGCCGTTTCAATGAGCTGTACGGCTGGGACTCTTACATGGAAGTTTTGGGCCTACTTGAAAGCGGGAAAATAGAAATTGCCCGAGCAATGTGTTTACATTTCTGTTTTGAAATCAAGCACTACGGAAAAATTCTCAATGCCAACCGAACTTACTACCTTTCTCGGTCCCAACCCCCCTTCCTGACAGACATGGGTTTTCAGGTATTCAAGCACACAGGAGACCTGGATTTCCTTTCCGAAATTCTCGAAGCAGCTCTCTGGGAGTATCATAATGTATGGATGAGCGAACCCAGGTATGATGCTGCTTCTGGCTTGTCCCATTATCATCCTGAGGGACTAGGTGTTCCTCCAGAGGTGGAGCCAGGTCACTTTGACCACATTTTACAGCCCTTTGCAGCCAAAAACTCCATTTCAATTCCTGAATTTGTAAATGCATACAACAACGGGGAATTGAAGGAGCCTGAATTGGATGAATATTTTCGGCATGACAGAGCAATTCGAGAGAGTGGCCATGATACCTCTTATCGAATTGAAGGGGTTTGTGCTGATTTAGCTACAGTGGATCTAAACTCCCTACTGTACAAGTATGAAACAGATATTGCTCATATGATTGAAATTTGCAAGTCTGACTTGCTAGCTCAGGACTATAGAGAAGCTGCTTACAAGAGAAAAGAAACAATGCACGCTTTGATGTGGAATCAGAAAGACAAAACATTTTATGATTATAATACCAAAACCAAGGAACAGCGGGACTTCGTTTCCTCGACGGCGTATTGGACTTTGTGGGCAAGATTGGCCACCCATAAACAAGCAGCACATATGACTGATCCCTCGAGTGTTTTAAGTAAGCTGGAACAATGGGGTGGGCTTGTCAGTGGTAGTGAGGATAGTTTGCTGAAATTTGCCGACGGTGGTCCGCCACGACAGTGGGATTTCCCATTCGGATGGGCGCCCCATCAGATTCTGGCCTGGAGAGGATTATTGGAATATGACTATTTCGACCTTGCTTCCCGATTAGCATACCGATGGGCAAGAATGATGATTCATTCTTTCAGAAATTACAATGGTATTGTGGTTGAAAAATACAATGTTTGTGATGATTTAACCCCTCATGTTGTAGTGGCAGAATATGGCAACCAAGGATCGGACTTTGAGGGTGTTTCCAAAGAAGGATTTGGTTGGGTTAATGCCTCCTTCTTGATGAGTTTGAAATACTTGACTCTTTTTCAACGTCGACTGATTTCAGTTGGTGATGATTCAGGGGCACGGAAAATAATGCCAAAATTATAAGGCGTTCGCTTTGAGGATGTGTCATCCTTTCTCAAGTTAGTAGATTTAGAGCTAATAAACTGATGGATCTTTGGAATATGGAGTTGGTGCAGAAATTGTAATTTCAGTTACTTTCTATCTTCAAATGTTTTCAAGTCAGCCAAATGTTAGTTTTGAGTAGTATAAGCTGTTGTTGCACTGCGATCAGTGTGTGCCCATTACATGGGGGTTCCATGCTAAACGGTTACATTGGTGCCATTACTGAAATGATGAAAATAGTAAGTTACTTTGATTGCTTACACCAATATTTCTCAATCATTCAGAGTTATAGTATAAAGAATGCAAAAACTTGTGGTAGCAATGGGTAGTTGAGGGGAGAATGAAAACCGGAAGTAGCCATTACAAAGATGAAGCAATAATGCCTCAAATTTAACAGTATATAAAGACAAGAACTCTGATAGTTTAATAGACCCTCCTGGAGTATTGATTTAGGACCGTTTCTCATTGATATTCACCCTTCACAACATAGATGAACTCTCTCATTAGTAATCAGTCTTTCCAAATCTCTGAAACTCAGCAAAGACATTTTTTTCTCTCACTCAAGAAAAGGTCCCTTGGCCCAGTTGGTTAAGGCGTCGTGCTAATATCATTAGAATTTCTAAGGTTTACGCGAAGATCAGCAGTTCGATCCTGCTAGGGACCATCTTTTTTTCTTGGCTGTTTTAACTTTTTTTTACATCAGTCACACTCAAAGTTATACATCAAAAGTGATTGGAGCATATAGTATATCGAAATAGAAGAAAGCAGACAATTTTTTTAGCTTACCTCTTGAAAGCATTATTAGTATAATTTTAGTGCTTAAATAATTAAACCTGCAGAACACTCTCGGGAAGCTCGCTTGCTTGAAAACCGAAATCATACATAATAGTATCAACATCTTTGAAAATAGAATCCAGATCCCAATTTTCAACTCCACTCTCAAACCAAGCCGACCCATCTGCCAGTTCCTTGTTTTTCCCACTGCCCTCTGAACTAGAATTGGAGTTGAGTCTGATGCGTTTCGCTCTATTTTCTGCAAGAGAAGAGGACAGTATGGGCGGATTCAACTGATTCTGAGGCTTTGTGACATTCAGATCCTCCTGGATAGTCGGTTCAAGGGTGGGGCTATTGTTGACAGAATGTCGCGGTGACTCGTCAGAGCTTGAAAAAACACTGTTGTCGTAAGTTCTCGATTCAGTTCTACGAGCATTCAATGTCAAGAGATCCTGTGATTGAGGTTGGTTAGAGGCAACATCCGAAACTGATTGTGCTGTTGATGAAGAAGATGCATGCGCAGGCAGCTGCGAAGGATTATGAACTGAAATCTCCAAAGCTGTTTTTGGTTTTGGGTCATGAGGAATATTGGCGAACAGTCCTCTAGTTCTAGCAAACGGCTCTTTTCTATAAGGCTGGGTCAGCACCGAGGGGGCCATGGATCTGATTCCACACTCCTCTCTCATAGTCCACAAACAGTCAAAGAAAACAGAAGCACTTAAGCGAGTTCGAATAGAAACCGATGTGGTTGTTCTTTTAGACTTGTGTAAATTCGCATATAAGTGCCATAACTGGAATGTAATCTCAGATGCTCGATACGCCATATCGTGTTTCAAAATCGATGCAGTCTCAAGTAAATCTAAACCCTGGTCGAACAAGTCCTTACCTCGTGCAACATCTACAAACTCTTCCATTTCAGAATGCACAATTTTGATGACAAGACAAAGGGTTTGCCAAACCTGTTGGACATAGACACCTGGAAGATACTTGACAAAATTTGGGTCTTCTTCAGCTGAAGCAATGGTATGGCTCAGTAGCATCAAGCAGGTGTTATATAGCTGCACCAGACCCTTTTTAAGCTGAATTTCATCGAAATCTCCATTTTCCAAGTAATAGTAAACGTAAAGTCGCACTCGAGTGGAGAGGAAAAGCAATTTTCGGAGATTGTCAAAATCCCCATATTGTGCAGCTTCCAATCTGTCTAATCTCTTTGAAATGATGGCAATAAGTGAGATTCGCTCTGAAGCTTCGGAGAGCCCAAGAGGGTCTTTTCTATTAGAGTTGAGGGTCTGTTCAATCTGGTGATCGAGAGTTGAGAGAGCATACATCTGAGAAATCTCGGGCGGAAGATCTCCTGGAGCCTCATCGAACTGTGAAAAAGAGGGAAATCCCATGACCGTTGCCACAGTTTGGGAAACAATATTGGCAGCCAGCCAAGTTCTAATCTGCTCTGAAATTTTTGGGTAAAGAGGGTTCGTTTTAATGCGACCAAAATCCCTGGCATATCCAGGGCAATGTAGCCCAATTCGAATGGCCGAAAAGAGTGCCACGCCGCTAGTGTTCCAACTACTGTCAGCGGAAAGTGACGAGGTGACTGGCGGCCACATGGTATACACTAAAAAAGCCTGAACTGAATGAACAGAAGCAATATTAAGTATTGGGAGCTGGGAGTTGGAAGCCACATATCTGGTAATAGGGGAGATGGTGACTTCGGCTAAGCAAGCCTTGACTGGTTCCATGAGTTTCAAAAGTAGCTGAGGATCGTAGCGACGGCTCGAAACCAACATGATAGTCCAAAACAAAGCAGGACATTGGCGGTAAATATGTTCGGGTCCCCCAGTCAATGTGACAATAGGAAGAATAGGATGGTAATAAGTGACGTACTCATTGAAGAGATCATTGACTGTGGCTACACTCAGTGTTAAATCATGGATAGTCTTTGGTTTGACTGCAGTGGGCAGAATATTGCTTGAGATTGGCTGTGAGCTTGTTTTAGTCTCGCTCTGAGAAACAGATTCATCTTGTTCTGCTTTTTGCTCCTGTTCCTCCTGGGAATCGTCAGCTCTAGTGGGTTCCTTGTGGTTTTCATCTACCATTGGAACTGCATAGTGAATAGCAGAATTTGAGAGATCCAGCAACGAGGATGAAGCAAAGGATCGTTTTTCTGACTCTCGATGATGTAACACGTGCTGGAGACGAGCGTTTTCCGACTGTAGAAATTCCAACTGGGCTCTTTTCGAGGTTCTTTTAAATCCCTTTTGAACCACACACTCCACACCTTTTTTCAAGCATCTTTCACATGGTCCTGTGTCCCCCACAATACACCTGACCTTTTGCTGTCTGCACTCGACACAAGCAGGTTTCTTCTGGCAGTTTTTTGCGGCCTCAGGGCTCAAAGAAGGTTCTTTTTTGACCCGCCGTTTTTGGGTCATATCGCGGCGTTTTCGGTACTATCTATTTTTTTTTTTCACCGATCGGAGCCTATTTCGGTCCGAATATCTTGTTTGAATAGTTTAGGCAAAAATACATAACAACCACCAGAATCATGAGACTACCATGAGAACCATGAAACGACCATGAGACGACCATGAAACGACCATGAGACGACCATGAGACGACTACCACCCATTATAGCAAATAGTAAATAAAAATAAAAATAATCAGACATTGTAGGAAAATGTGAATTGGTCCTTCGATGACTTCCATTGGGTCAATGCAGGATGAGAAATCATTTCACGGTTCTTGCGATTAATCATATCTTCAGCAGTAGGTGTCTCGCTGCCGTTTTTCTTAGGTTGCCGATTCAATAGACGATTCAGTGTATCCATCATTTCACCCTCAAGACGTTTCTCACTTTGATTTTTTCTTCGACGAGCGAGCTCAGCTCTTCTTGCTGCTGCCTCTTCAGCCGTAAGTACCTTCTTGCGACTATTTTGGGGTAAGCCATCAGAGGTCCAGTCAAAAGATGTGTCTGGAGAATCTCGGGATTCCATTAATAGTGAACGCTGCCGTTGAGTAAGCCGAGAAGGATCAACTTGTAGAGAATTTTCCTGGTTGTAATTTACAAATTCCCGCTCATCAGAATCTAAGGAGTCATCAGAAGCCATAACACCTCCATCTCCATCGAGCACTTGTTGATTTTGAAGGGTTGATCGTTTATTTTTTCGAATCGGGCGTTCATCGAAATCTGAATCTGAGTCTTGATTCTCATCTTCCTCTTCGAAGGGCGATATGTCGTGCTCTACAGATGATGCCTCGTGATCCGAGTCACTCTCAAGACTCGGATCGTCCACACTTAGTTCGATATCTTCAATATCACTCAATTCGGAGGAGCTCATGGGAAGGTTTCACGTGACAGCTGTTCTCAAGATATGTTTTCTCACACTTTGCTTAGGTTTAGCTTTTGTTTTTTATTTTTTTAATAGCTGTAATTTATTCTTCCCCGCATCACGTGATCTCGGCATTACTTTTCGGTAACTCTGATAACATGTGAACTCTCAAAAAATAGCCATGAATATTGCGTTTCCAGAGCCATCTGAGGCACAGGCCGCCTTGGCCAAGCGATCGTGGGCCCGATCCGGTGTATCATTCAAAAATCTGATGGCAGTCATGTACATTTATGGAGGCATCTACGGAGTTGTGTATCTTTTGTCGAAAACTTTGGTCAACCCACTGTTTGAAGAACTGGTGGAGATTCGATCAGATTATGCCATCCATGCCCGCAGATTGTTAGGCGAGCTTTCAGCTCGTTTAAGCGACATGGCTACATACATTCCTCCGCTTCGGGCGGTAGGGAGCGATAGATGGGTTGATGCCCAGACTCAGACAGAACAGAGTCATATTGAGGAGCCACCTCTCAGTAACCAGGTTTCCTTTGGCCAGGAGAAGTCAGATTCTCAGCGCAAGTTAGATGAAATTGAACTTCACAAAAAATCTGTCGATGAAAGCATTGAAAATCTGAACAAACTTGGCAAGAGTCTGAAAAAACTCAACAATTCTGCTGATATTTACTCCATTGATGATTTCAAAACCCAGATTGAGGGGCTGACAGATATTAGTGATCAAATGGCACTGAGGACGTATTCAATGGCCAATGCTGGAGGTGCGATATCCGATACCAAGAATGAAATTCGAGGACTCAAGGGTATTGTATTGGGCTTGCGGTAAGAATATGAAGCGTTCAACCTTCAGTGCACTCTAGCTCACTAGAAATTTTGATTCGCATAGACCTTTTCAGTTAGGCATACATGAAACCGTGAGTTTTTCAATATCACTGGAGATCACTCCATGATCATTTGAACTGTGGCAGTTTCTATAAACTTGGAATATCAATTTCTCCAAAGAAAATGGAAATCACAAGATTTGAAACAGAGGATGAAATGATCTCTCTCAGACTCAGACTCACAATGATAATTATCATATCACAGTACATCAATAAATAATCTATTTACATTGAGGCTGTAACACAGATTCCTGTTGTTTCCTCTCTTTTCGTTTAGCCCTAAGTATTCTCATAACACTCTCTGGTGAAAGCTTGAACTTCTTGGCAAGTAAATTAATGCTGTGTCCTTGTTGACTCAATTCAAGTATCGATAATTGCTTCTCTTGAGACACCTTAGATAAAGGGCGCCATTCAGTAGTTATAGGTTTTGTCAAATCTTTGATTTGGTTTTTATGAGGACCCAACCATTTATCTACATCTCCAGTGGCTATAGCCATCTGTCTTCTTTCTTCTAACTCCGCTATCTTTTCTCTTTTACCAAAAATTGCTCTTTTCCAATTAGGAAGATCCTGTGATCTCCAATCGTAAGGAGTGGCCATTTTCTGTCTGTGGATAATCTCAGATTCCCCTTCTTTGACTTTTGGAACATTCCAGGACTTTCCTCGAGATCTTCTTGACCGATCAAAGCTTTTATTTGATGTTTTGGGGTTTCTCTGTGCTGACGGTTTTTCTAACAACTCCTCGAGAGACCTCCCCTTTTGTAAATCATTACGGATCTTTCCAAACGTCTTATTAGCAGGAAGTAATTTAGGTAATATTTTCCGGGATCCCACAAGGGTGCCATAGAATCTTTTCATGGTCAAGTGTGTATTTTGTAAAAACTTATTATTTTATTAGTTTAAAACGACTTTAAGGTTATGATTAGTCTTAATTGTATTAATTTTTTTTATATTTTCTCTCTCTTTTTGATAAGGCAATTTAGTTCCTCTTGATTAATTTCTCTTTTGTTTAGGTGTCGTAAAAGTAATGATAGTCAGATCCGATGACAACTTAACCAAATGATTGACACTTTTACAGTCCAATCAAGACCGAGTCTTTAATTGATCTTCATAGTCAATGTTCTTCTGCTTGTCCACCTCAATCATGCCATTAGATAAAATTCCATAGTGTTTCATTTGTTTTCTTACAGGATTTAACGTTTAATTTTTATATTCTTTGTTAGTTACTTTTTACTTTTCCAACTTTAATGAGTAGGGGGCGAATCTCCAGTCTAAAAAGAGCAAAAATTCTCTGAGTTGGATTGTTTACTAATTGGGTACGGTACAGACATCTCTTAATTGTGCTGGCATTCATCCAGAAACTATGTTCCTTGATGGCAAAAAGAAATTTCGACCATCAAAGCAGCCAGATCGAATGTAAGAAACCGTTAAAGGTACAAAGTTTATTTAAATTTGACAAAGTACTAAATAATGAAAGTCAATTTCTAACAAGTACGGTGTGGAGTCTTTCGTAATTGATCAAATAAAGCGAGAGCGAAAAATGAAATAGGAAAATGGAGTCTAAGGGATAGATAATAGTTAGGTGTACTTAAAACAAAACTGAGACCAAGAATTCTCAGATCTGCCCCCCTGGTCTCTTTTTAAACAGTCTTGGCTATTGCTGCCTTAATGGCCACCAACAAAGTATAACTTTTAACTTCTCAAAAAGATCTGTTTTGTATTTTGTGCATGCGAGCGGAAAACTCGGTATGTTCCGAAAAGTGAGGCTTCTCCGAAAAAATAAAATAAAAAAAGGAAACAAAAAAGTTGCTTTTTAGCTATATTTGTAACTGTCATTAGATTATTGGGTTCATATGTAAGCCCCCACGTAACTAAACCAGAGTTTGTTTTTTCCTGAAACAAACTAAGAACTTATAGAAATCTGAGGATAGTCAAAACCCTTTAGAGCTTTACGGCCATAATCTGCCCCACTTTTATTTTGAGATCAATTCCAAGCAGATAAAACGAATAATATACAATACAAAAAAATTAAAAGGCACCAATTCGAGGCGCATGAGTTCTATTTTTAGCAATCCGAGCCATTTTCTAAAAGTCAACGTCATTGATTAAGATGCATTGATTAAGATGCATTGCCAAGAGGAGCCAAGACAGGTAAATGCAAGTTATATGATAAAACTTAGTCTAGATAAAGAAACAGATATAATCAAGCACCACAAACAAACTAGACAACAAAATAAATAATTTAATACATGAATACATGTCCAGTTCAGATAAAAGTTCGGTTCAGTATACCAATAGCCTTTTGATCACCAATGGTTCGGATGGGAGGAAGAGTCTTACAATCCTTCGGTGGTGAAGGAGGAAGGTCCCTTGATGGTGGTGGCGATGGAATTTGAGCCTCAGGTCTCTTGTAAGGGTGGTTAGCATCCCGATAAGTGTATTTGTGAGTAGAGGCCTGAGGTGAAGTACTTCTTATGAGTCTGGTAACCGGAGGGGCAACCTGGCCCGCATTGTATGATACGTATTCGGGAGTAGATGTGTAGTAGGGAGCGTATGTGGGTACTGGATAATACTCATAATGAGTTGGTGACACTGAATAGTGCATTGGGACTTGTTGGTACTGTTGATATTGTTGAGGCATGGCATTCATGGGAATAGGAGTAGCCTGTGCAACCGGATTGACCGGAATCCGGTAGTGAATAGGAACATGTGTAACTGCTGGGTTGCCAGTTCCGTGAGAGCTAGTATCGGGATAGTTCTCGATAGCGATTTGGATATGCTTGAGACGAGGATCCTGGCTAGGCTGCTGGAGTTTGCCACTACTGACGTCTTCCTTAGTATAATATGAAATCAAGTGTAACTTCAGATTGTTGGCAGTAGTAATGGAAAACGACTGTTTGAATAAACCTCCTTTCTTGTATTTCAAACTAGGTTGCTCGGAATTCTCATCACTCACAGCGGAAGATACTGCTTTTGTATTAGAGCTCTTTTTGCCATCCATTTCTCTGTAAGTAAGAAATGATCCACTGACCCTTGAGGCACTCCAAGCTTTTCCATCGGTCCAGCGCCGCATACTGGCCTCTCGCTCATCCCAGACGTAAACATTACCACTGGCAACCTGTAAACGTTCACGCTCAGTTAATCTTCTCCTGATACGAGGTAGAAAGCCAAGTTGACACGCCTCAAATAAGAGAATGGCGTCGAGTTGTGTTCGGACGTATCCATGATATGTTTCCATGATGACTAGGGATGATAATAATCAACTTGGTTGGTAGATTCAGTATTTCAGGTGAAAATAAAAAGGATTTAAAACTAAACCTCTGAAAATAGAATCCAAGAGCGTCTTGGCCAAGGGGACCTGGCCAGTATTTATCTTAAATTTTCTTGTTTGGTTTGGTCATAAATAATGGCAACAAAGAATCTCAAAATAAGATTATCATTTCAGCTCTAATTTTGAGTTGAATCTAAAGTTTGAAATGTCAACAGAAAAAGCGACGACTTGTTACGACATGGCACAAGGGAGAATTATTGGGTTGCAAATAATAGTGAGATAGCTTGGGAAGATGGACAAAAAAGATCTAATGATTAAGTTAGTTTTTGGTTTTGTTTCTTTCCATTCCAATTTGATTTGATTTGATCTCCTCTATTGGTTTTGTTCCTTCACTCAAAATCAGTTGACCATTTATTCTATGATTGTGTATCGCGTTAAATTCTTGCCAAGCTCCTCTAAACAATGAGCTATTCCTTGTTGGATGGTAGTAATAAAAATACTTTATCATATTTTCAAATAAAGCCAAGACCGGAGGTTAACCTTAAACGAATTTTGACTGATCTACCTTCATGTATTAGCGGAGATAAATCCAAATTGGAAGTTGCAATTAAAAAGGGAGAAGAGAATAAGTCTTCGGACCCTTGTTTGATTACTTATTTTTATGTTGGCCAACAGTGCTGGCCAATTTTTTTGGAATGATTTATCAAGATCTTGATTTTTTTCCCCTTATAATTCTTGCAGTGTTGTTGAGCCCCTGTTGCTGTATTGATAGAAAACGTGCCTAGTAAAAACTTCAAGTTGGGGGTTCCGAAAAGAGATGAATCACTTGAAAATGAGCGCATAAATGACGCATGCCAAGCCGGAAAGCCTGTTTTAGCTCTAGTCATAAATTACACCATACCATCTAGAATTTGGAGACACACAATAGGCTGTTGATAAACTGGAAAAAGAGTTGGTGATTAAACTTACATGTGGCTCCAAAAGGCACACTTAAATCCCATTTAATTGCAAGTTAAAAATACTCTTGTTGTACGGGTTTTGTCAGGAACATTGAGGGGCTAGAACATAATTCCCGGAAAAAAAAATACACCACATGTCCCTTTTGGACATCATGGAGCTGCTCTTTTTCCAACAAAGGAGCACAAGTTTAAAGATGAAATATGAGAGCAAATAGAAGGGCGGAGTATAATTTCAAGATCTGCTCTTGTTACTACCCTCATAGGCATTTTCTTCTGTCATTTTTTGGCATTTTACATTTTTACCTTTCGTTTATACATTTTGCCATCTAGCCAGTTGTGGTTGGGGTTGGGCGGTGGGCAGTGCTCATTCCTTGTCAGAATTTAAAAATTAGCATTCAAACTTTTCAACATCTTTATTTATCTTTCTAATCACTATAAGTCAGTGTTCAACAACAATCTGTAGATGTAAGTACGGCTTATAATAAACATCAAGATCACCATCACAACTGACACACATAGATGACACACATAGAGTTTGTGATCAATGTCTCAGACGAATTCTGACACATATTTGAGACATAGGGAAACCAATCCCTACATCATGTGGAAAAGTGATATTTCTAGCCGAGGGCCAGAATATTAAGAGTGTTTAGCCACTGTTAAAACAAACAGCTGTAAAATACTTGTTTTGGAAACTTCTTTTCTCTTTTGTTTACTAGCATTGTCAAACGAGCAAGTTCAATCTGTTTTGATTTGTCATGTTTAGAGCAACTATCTTTTACTACTAACTTTGTCTTTTAGATTTGAGTTCCAGATTAAGCACTTTTTCATTTGAGCCTACAAACTAGTCATTTGTTGCTTCTTAATTTAACAGCAATCAACCATTGTGTAGATGACTTGATTCCCGACTGTGCTTCTGTTGATGTAGTGCTTTAGAGTTCGTTACCACCGCTGCTACCCAGAATCCCTTAAGACTCGTTATGGGGATTGTCTATTTTAGTTGAATTATATTATTCAACAACTTTTTTTTTGGGATAACAATTTTTTTTTCCGCTTTTAATTTCAGTTGAATTTTTTAACATTTCATTTACAGAACTTAGTGGCAATTAACTGATTTCTCGTATGCACATCTTAAACTACTCAAAAATACTATTCTACTACTACATCAATAACCTAAAAAGCTCGAGTTCAATAATTGGGGTGGTGAAAAGTCAAAAAAAATAAAACAAAAAATCAAAAAAATTAATGGAAGAAGAGGTAAGAAGGCTAAAAACAATCATTACTTGCGCAATATCTAACCCAGGTCTTTGAAAGGTTTGCTAAATTACATGAAGATTCAACGGTAGACACAACAGAGCCACCTCTGAGCTCAATTGAACAACAGAAAGCCTATCTGTTGTCTCTTTTGGAACAAAATGGTTCTCGCCCAGTGTCAATTCTTGCGGTACGGACAAATGGAGGTAAACACACTCGAGAGGCCTTTTTGAAAAGACAATTGGAGCCTCTACTTGACCAGGATTGCTCGAGTTTTGGCAAACTTTTAAGAAATGCTGATGCTGTCAATCACAATCTACTGTCATTTGGAGTGTTTGAGCATGCTCAAGTGAGTCTCAATAGTGTAGAAAACTACGGAGCATTACTCGGGCAAGATGCAAATACACTAGTTATACAGCCCACTGTTACCTTACAGGAGTCTAAGCGTTTTACAGCCAAAACTGGAACTGATTTGGGTAATGGAGAGGGTACTGGGTACATTTCTTGTCAATTCAAGCACATTTTTGGTGGGGCAGAAAACCTGCTTATTGACGCTTCAGTTGGAACTCGCACAAAATCTTCCTATCTATGTAATTTCACCACTCCCATCAATAACTCTCAAAGATGGAGAGCAGAGTTGCTAGCTTTTGCAACTGCCAGAGAAGTCCCTTATGCTCAACATTCTCAGAGTATACGTGGGGTGGGAGCAAAGATAAAGTATGGAAATGCGCCTTTCAGCATGGAAGTTTCTTGTGAAAGTCTTTATCGTTCCGTTGCAGCTTTGCCAGAAGCATCCAGATCTATCAAGTTCCAGGCAGGAGATGATTTTAAACGGTCTATTTCCTTCACATTATCTAATGATACCAGAAACAGCACTTCCTTACCAACTCAGGGCTCACTGCTAAGAATCCAATCTGAACTGATTAGTGGAGGACTTTTGAAAACTCAGATGGATGGCGCCTATGCTAATGTCAAGGGACCATTTATTGTGAACGCCCAAGCCAAGTTCGGTTTTCTTAACCGAGATTCTTCGGATGTTCATTTGATGGACAGATTCTATTTAGGGGGTGCCAATGATGTTCGAGGATTCAACCTCTATGGATTAGGTCCACATGATGGCCGTGATTCTTTGGGCGGTGCTCTTTTCGGTAGTGCGGGACTCTCAGTTTTTCACAAAGTACCTCGGTTAAAGAATGGTCTCGACAACCCTTTGAAAATGCACCATTTTGTCAATGCCGGTAACTTACTGCCGCGAATCACTTGGGGCGAGCTTATTCAAACACCCTCAGTGTCTGTCGGAACTGGTATTGTCTACAATCACCCTGGAGCACGACTAGAGCTCAACATTTGCATGCCTTTGATAGCTCGAACATCTGATTTGACTCGAAAAGGGCTACAATTTGGAGTGGGTATATCATTTCTGTAGGAACATTTAGATGAAGGGTCAAGAGCGCACTTGAACCACTTGAGTGATAACACTTGAGTATTTGAACACTACAACAGGAAACTCTTGTATACCCATCTCTGTACTTAATATATTTCATTGTGGAATAAAAGGTATTTAGGCACATGACAAATTGTTTTTTGATATGTAAAAAATGTCAATCAATTAAATACCAGCCCATTCTTGATGAAATCGGCAGACTTCAGGCACAATGATCTCTTCAATTTCAGTACCATCTTTTATCTGCTCTTTAGTGAGTTGGACTTTTTTCATGGGCCCGTCTGGAGTGACAAAAATGACTTCCTGCTTTCGAGTTTGAAGCAAATTTCCAATCACTAATTGGTGACCGTATCTTTCCAGGGCAGTTCGAGCCTTAGACTCCAAAATGTCCTCGTCAGTTTCTAACTTAAAAGAAACAATCATGACTTTTGGAGCCCAGGCCTCTACTAAACGCTTGAGAAATTTGGGAACCGGATCGAGATTTACCACCAGTTCTCCTCCATGACTTTGAATTTTATGAGTGGGAAGCCGACTTTGCGGCATGAAGAAATCCGAAACAGCTGCTGCTAAGTAAAATAAACCTCGACTACCAACATATTTGCCCATGGCCAACGCAATTGATTTCAATGAGAACAGATATTGAGTCACGGTAGTGAATGGTAGAAGCAACAAAGTGCCATCGCTCTGAACTTTCTTGTACTGTCGAAGCAGCTCCAGCATGGATTCCTGATATTGAGGACCAACTTTGACCTCACCATTTTCCTCAACCATATAGTCGAGAAAACAGTTTGTGGTATGAGAGTAGTGCCGGGAATAGGGCAGTAGGGAGAATTGGCGATGTAGAAAGATAACAGCATATCCCTGTTGCAGAAAGTACTCAGCCGAGGTTGCTCCTCGAGTACCAGCGGAAAAATTGTCAATAAACCGCACGGTGTTGTTCTCCAGTGGAACAGTGGTACCACCTGAAGTCACCACAGCTACTTTTTTGTCCTTATTGTTTTGCAAAAACCTCTCCAACTTAACCTCAAGCTCAGGTAAATAGTCGGGCGCTGGGTTGGTGGTGAAATAGTTGTCTTCCTCAGCTGGAGGCTGATCTGTAATTGATCGGTCAATGGCAGTAGCAGGGTCTATCTTATTTGTGGAATACATTGGTAATCAACCGAGGGAATTTTCCAAATGAAGGTTTGATGAAATCAGAGCCTTGATAATCTAATCCCCCACAATTTGAATTAAAGCCTTGAACTTCTCGAAATAAGATTTTTAGTTGTTGAAACCTTGAGTTTATCCCCGAGCTGGGAGCATTTTGACATAATATCTGGTACAAGGTGATCATTATATTGAAAGTCTAGACTTCTTTAGTACATTATTTGACTTCTCCATTCACCGACTAGTTCCTAGAACGTGCTCGCCGGGCGAATGGATCCAATCGAGAATCAGGTGATGAGAAACTTCTGGCTGGTCATGGGGAACCATGTGACCAGCATCATAGATTCGTAAGAAATGTAGATTTCCAAATTCTCGGAACTGTCCAACTTCTTTAGCATTGAAGTAGTAGGGAGCCAAGGGATTTTTGTTAAATCCACTTTTTCCAGGCCAGTTCAGTTTTTCAGTCCACTTAACTTGACCTAGCCAATTGCAAATCCAATCATGGTCACCAGCGTAAATCAAAACTGGCACGTTTTCTAAAATAAAAGGTATATCGTTAACAAGAGGTCGCATCCAGTCCCCTGAAACTTCTGTGAACTGGTTGTAAACGCTCCCTGAAGAAGAGACCCAGGCATGTTTGGCTCCAATGGCCTTGACAGTTGAAGTGAGATTCAGCCATCTAGTCAATGGATCAGATGCTGCATAACACCCATCATCCAATGCAGGTTCACATTGTCGAGTCACATCATAAGGATTGAGGTTATCTGGGAAATACTGTAGGACTTCGTTATTACAGTAATTGAGTGCATTGACACAGGCAAAGTTGGACTGTTGATTATAACATTGCTGAATCTTGGGAATACAAGACTTTTGTTTTGCAGTCATTGCGGCACAAACTGCTGGAGAAGCAACTGGGTCAACACCTCCTTCTCCACACATCATGGGTGCGTATTCCGTATATTGATTGAGAGGATCGGTCAACCCATTGCCAACAACAAGGGATTCAAGATCGAAAGATCGCTCTGTATGTTGTAGAACAGCATTAGCTGCAGCAGGCCCATAGTGTCCACCATAAGACTCAGCAGTAATGTGGAGCTTTTTGGACAGATGAGTATACTTTTGGAAGAAGAGCTCCAAGAAAATGTAGATCTCCTCTGCACCTTGAGCGGAAGTTGTTATTGTTCCTGGTTTATCAGTGTACGAGAAACCAGTACCTTCGGGCTGATCCAAATAAATAACAGTAGCATTTGTATTCCAAGAATTGGGATTGTAAATTGGTTTCAGATCAGATCCAATAAATGAGGGACCATTTTCAAACAGCATAGCGAACATGGAGGAAGATCCAGGCCCTCCCTGTAGCCAGAGAAACACAGGATCGGTGGAAGGATCATTTCGAGATTCAAAAGCCCAATAGAAGAAATGTTGAGTTTTATTGGCAGTCAAGTATCCAGTGTATTGGGCAACAGTATCCAAGCCGAGTGAACTAGGTACTACTTTGTACGATAGCGAGTGGCTAGGAAACTGAGGAAGAGTGAAGGGGTTGCTGATTGCAGCAAAAGCGCTTGCCACCAATGCAGAGATGGTCAACAGCTTCATTTTCTCAAGGATATTGAATTCTCTTTCAAGTTTTACATATTTATATTTATTAGAATGAACCAAGTGTGCGTGGATCATGCCTAAGGGTTCTATTCTTTGTAATATGTCTCTTAAATCTTTAGTGCTTGCAACCAGTGATAGAGTTGGTGCCGTTTAACTAATCGGGTGGGGGGGCAGAGGTTTTAAGTATGAAGTTAGAGAAGTGATATGGAGACTTAGAGATTTGATTTGCTCAAATGGTTATCAATCATTTGTTGAATGTTTCAAAGTAAATGAAATGTAAATTTTGATAAATAAAATAAAATAGTGAACTGCCAACTGGAAGACTAAATGCCTCAATTATTAAAGATAATCTACGAAAAGTAATGCTGAAAACATAGAAAATGATAGATGCTGGATTAGAGATAATGTTTAAATCCAGAAATTAAGAGAATTATCAAATCAAGCAGAGCTTGTAGTGTTTATGATAGCATACTTGCATGCATCATCATATTTCTCGCTTATTTTTTAAATTAAAGGTTTGGGTTCCGATGTTGCATCATATAGTGTAAGCAGAATTGCTATTTACTAGTTATCATTGCCCACCTCAAATTTATCAGAGAGTTAAGTTTATAATTTTGCTGTAAAGTTGAGCACATTTTACCTATTCAACAAGTTTATTTGGGTTCTGTTGATTCATTAGTTTGAGTCAAAGACTCAAAGACAGAACAATTTGAGTTTGACTCACATGACCATCATGTGATTTGATTTTTTCAGCACTATGAATGACTTGACTCAACCATCGGCCATGACAGTTGTGTTTTTCGATGTGTCGTATGGAGGAGTAGAGCTAGGAAGAGTCAAGATAGAGCTTTTCGACCAAGATCTTCCAAAAACATGTGAAAACTTCCGACAATATTGCACTGGCGAAAATAAAATCGACAACAAGCCTCAGGGTTATAAAGGAAGTAAGTTCCATCGGGTCATTAAAGGATTTATGATCCAAGGAGGAGATTTTGTCCGATCTAATGGGACAGGAAGCCAATGCATTTACGGCACTTCTCATTTTGCCGACGAGTCATTCAAGTATAAACATTTACCATTTAGTGTGTCGATGGCCAACTCTGGCCCAGACACCAATGGGTGCCAATTCTTCATCTGCTGCGGTGCTCAACCCCATCTGGATGGGAAGCATGTAGTTTTTGGACAAGTTATTGAGGGTAAAGAAGTGGTTGAGAAAATCGAGAATGCGCCTACTAACGGCGATGTTCCAAAAAGGGACATAGTTATTTCGGAGTGTGGAGAATATTAATATTTTGATGATATGTGGTGCAATAGCTTACCAGCTTTTATCAATAACCTATCACTCATGAATTACAAGAATACAATCAAGCCACAATCTTCACGGCCAAAAAAATTGACAAGACAAACAAAACACACATTTGGAGAGACCAACACAATATTTATTAATCAATCAATATTCTTTGGAAAATACGACAAAACCATAACGCAAAATAAGTACAAACCTAAAAGTTAGATAGCCTTTTTTTAAAGTGAATTTTATGCAATCTACACGTGATCTAAACCCTTACCTGACAAAGTTCCACCATCACATGAACCTGGAGAAGAGAAATTCATTGTGAATAATCAAGAGTCCGCATTTAATGATGCCACAAACTAATACTGGAAAAGCCTACGGAGGCTTCCAAGACAAAATGTGGATAAAAAATGCAGCGGAGACCCACAGCCTAGCGATAAGGAATCAAGAACTAGCTCATAAACCTACACTTTCACGCAAAACTGCGAGGGAATTGAATGATCTGGTTGTTTATGTGAGAGGGCTGAACTGGGATGTCAGTGAAGACATGATACTGGAGTTGTTTCAAGTGGCAGGTAAAGTTCAATCCATTAAATTACTGCCTGATAAGCACAAAGCTGATGCACATATCGCTTTTGTCGAGTTTGTGAGCTCGGAGGCTGCTCAGCTAGCTGTTCAAACTGTAAACGACCGAATCTTGAACGGAAGCACGTTGCACGTCAGTTTGGCTTATCAGTCCAAACCTGCAGTTGATTTTAACGTCTTTGTAGGTGGTTTGGGCAACGATGTTGACACCGAGCAACTGCGAAACCACTTTGGGCATATTAATTCTCTCATAGATGCTCGAGTAATGTGGGATACAGTAACAGGCTGTTCTCGAGGCTATGGTTTCGTTTCTTTCAGTACCAAACAAGGAGCTCTTGCGGCCATATGCATGAGCGGATCTGTTCTGGATTCTCGTCCAATCCATGTCAACTGGGCTTCACAAAAACATAAGCGATTTCATGAGACAATAAATAGTCCTGTAGCCCAAATGGACCCCACCACCATTTACCTGGGCAACCTCTCAACAGGCAGTTCTCCAAACTTGTTACCAATGCTTCAGGAATTTGGTACAGTTTTGGATTACCGAAAACATCCAAATTTTGCATTTGTCACATATCAGAACCATGATCAGGCCACTAATGCGCTGAATGGGTTAAATGGGCTCGATTTTGAAGGACGCAGTATCAAATGTGGCTGGGGAAAGAGGTCTACCAAATAACTTATCGAAACAGAAGAGAACAAAGAGAGATCAATCACGAACGAGAAAACAAGTCTGAAGAAAATCTCTTCTTTTTTTCTCCCAATCGATTCTCACACTTTATCAACTCATTAATTGGTTTTAAAATTCATGCCTTGCCACAATATGCTAACTCACGCCTCGCTTCTAGAATCACTCGCATCTAAAGTACACTTAAGGTACCCCCCTCCCCCCCCCCAAGTTCATTTGTCAATTGCCTAATTACTCCAAAACTTCTTCAGGATCTGCCAAGATATCAAACATGTTTTGACCTTTCAGCTTTTCTCGAGCATCCTTGGATCGCTGCTGCTTTTGCACACTAATTCGATCATTGATCTCATCCCAGTCTGACTTTCGCTCTCGATTGATTTTCTTAAAGCGACTTTTGGCTGCTGCCACCTTGTGCTCAAACTGTTCAACGTTTTCAAGAGCCTTTTCCATTGCGAGTTGTTTCCGTCGTTTCTGATGACTTGAACTATGACCACGCTTGGAAATTCCTCTACTTTTGTCAAGTAAGGAGTCACTAAAATCGTCGTCTTTCTTCCTTACATTAATCTTGGCGATTTCCTCCTGAACCCGAGATTTTCCAGATTGGCTCTCAGAAGGTGCATCATAATTTTCCGGAATCTCTCGTCTATCTGCTCGTTTGTTTGATCGTTGCGGATCTATGTTAGATTCTGAGTTTCAGATCAAAAGTCTTCTAAGTTGTTCTATTTGATACTCACGTTTGGCCATGATAAAATATGATAATGCTTTGTCAATAATTTTATTATTTTTTTTTATTAAGGCCAAACCTTATCAAGATCAAACTCGGTCAGTGCATGTTTTTTTATTCTTCAAGTACATGCTAAAGCTGAACTTAATATATTTTTTTTCGGTTGCCTTCAGTCAATGGCTCGTCAATAAACAGCTCTTGACGATTACTTAGACCTCGGTTCTTCCAAAATTTCAGCCTATACGATATTCGTTTTGCTGCTTCTTGTTGTCCCTCTTGTTGTGTTTTTCGGTGGATGGAACATGCTTTCGAGGACAATTGATCGATTTCGTCATTTTCGAAGTCAAGGTGAAAACACCGTGGGTGGCTTGGAAAATGACTCTGCCTTCTGTTTCATGAACAGCATTCTTCAAAGTCTTGCTTCTCTTGATTCACTCGACCGATTTTTGAGTGAGGGATGCCCTTCAGGACTGACACCCGAAGACGAATGCGAGCCACAGCACGAGGATGAGAAAGAAATAATAATCGATTCTGCTCCTCTTGCCTCAGATGAGTTAAATTCTGACCCAAACCAGACTGACTCTTCGGCGTCAGCAAAGTCTGTGGATTCTTTGGGTGACGAAATGGATTTGGATACTGATCCATCCATTGCCAACTCTCAATCATCATCGGTAGGAGTCTCCAAAGAATCCTCCTCTGAGCCCATGGGACCCACTGCGCTTGAGCTTTCCTCTGTGATTCCAGGTGTTCCTCCATCAAAACCCATTAGACAACCTCAGAACCAATGGATGCCTAAATTATCGGTCCAAGAGTATATTCAGGCCACAGGATTAGGTGCATTTGCCTATGAGCTGAAACTTTTGTGTGGTCAGCTTAATACTCTTAAAAGTGACACTCACACTTATTCTGGTCTCCCCATAACTAAAGCCATGGGTAACAAGGGTCAGCGTTGGGATGGATATGAACAAGAGGACGCAGGAGAGTTTTTCCAGCAACTTATTGATAAGTTGGAGAGTGAGGTTAAGGAGAGACAAAAGGCGCAAAACAAAACCATACCTTCTGATTTGACTTCCAGAGACTTGGCTTATTGGCAGAATAAAATCCTGATTCCCTTTGATGGTATTCAGGTGACTAGCATTAAATGTCAACAGTGTGGAGATTTGGGTGAAGGACTGCGCTACAATATTGTTGGAGCACTAAACCTGGCTTTACCTAGTCCTAGTTCTAGATGGAGTAGGGAAACTCACACATTGGAAACATGTATCGACATGTACACAGAACAGGAACTTATCGACGGTGTTACATGTGAAAGATGCTCATTACGAGAGTACAAAACATTGATTGAGCGACAAATCGAACAAATGAACAAGTCTGATCTCGTCTACGACATGTTTAAAGAAAGACTCCATCAGACCGAGGAATGTCTTGCTAAGGAGTACATTGAAGAAGAAGAGTTTGCATCAATTTTCAAAAAGGGAAAATTCGGAAAAGTGACTGTACAAAAAGAAAAACAGTCCTTTATTGCTACTGCCCCGCAAATCTTGTGCATAACCTTTAATCGAAGTCAGTTCGATATGGAAACTGGCATGAGTTTCAAAAACTCCTCTAATATTCGATTCCCTCATGTCCTCAATTTTGATCCATGGGTTAAGAAAACCACTAATGTTGAGCATGCTGGAAATGACGAAGAAATCCCCCAACACTTGTATGAGCTCAAGTCCACAGTTTCTCATTATGGTTCTCACGACTATGGCCACTACATTGCCTGCCGATCTGCTAGAAACGAATGGTGGCATATCTCCGACGAAACTGTGTATTTGACTGACTTGTCTAAAGTTTTGTCAGAGGGATCAGTGTTTATGATCTTTTACGAATTAGTTCCCGATAACAGGAAGGAACAAGTCTGGGAAAACCGACATTTACCTGTATCTGAACCTCGAGATCTTGGCATGCATACAGCAGGTGAGAGTGATAAGAGCGAGGACGATGATGAAGACGACCAAGACATCAGGTCAGATGACTTATCCGATGATTCCAGAGATGACTTGGAGTCATGTCCCTCCTCTACAGATTATGAAGAAAACACTTCGCTGGCACCTCAGCCACTCTTGTCCACCGACATTAATGCCATGGATTAAATAATATTGCTAATTATTAAATTGGTGCTGACTTTTTTTATATTTTTTCCATCATGCTTTCAATTTCGTTTTCAATTTCGTTTTCAATTTCGCTTTCAAATATGTATCATGTGAATTTTCCTTCTATACTACTTGGTTCAGTCCATAGTCAATGGACTTTTCAGTTAGCTGAGAGGCTTGCTCAGCCTGTTTTTCCCGCTCCTCCTGAGATTCTTCTTGGGAAATAAATTCGTCAATGTCGAAATCCTCCTCAACATACTTCTCAATTCCAGACTTGTTATCTAGGCGACTTTCTCTTAAAGGTCTGTCAAATTTAGGTTGAAATGTCAAGGTTGGATCGAACTTTTCATTGAGAGACTTGTTTACTCTACTTCGAAAGTTCATTTGTGTTTTGTCTTGCTTGAGTTCCATTTGAGAAGTCGATGGGGGAACATATCCATGTTGTTGAGGTGCGTTGTCCTCTTGCTCAATTTTTAGTTTTTTTGAGAGATCAATCGGTTTGTTTGAACTTGTGTATCTTCCTAATCCGTTGAGCACAGGAAGTAAGAGCACAACAACAACGATAATTGCCACTGCCACAAACAAAAAAAGGGTTTCTGACACTGCCATTGTGACTTGATGAGGGAATTATTAATGAGAAATAGTTGTGTAGTTTGTTTTTTGTTTTTGTATTTTGCGCTTTTTTTAATTATCACTTTTCGTTTTTCGTTTTTCGTTTTTTCGTTTTTTTTTTTTGGATTCCATGTTGATTTATTTGTTTATGAATACATCCATTTCTTGAAAATGGATGTTCAATTTATTCGAATGTTCTTAAGAGTTAGCATTGATTATTTTAAAAGTGGTTAATCACACTGCCGTTGGTTTCCCTACCTAAATGAGCAGGATCGCCTTTCGTCCAAGTTAGTGATGCCTCAACATGATTGTTTTGTACCCAGTAGTCATGTAACACGTATTAAGGCACAGTCTTCAACAGATGCTCATTACTACAACACGCCTGATTAGATACGAGCTAGCACTATCCCCAGCCTCAATTCGTGCACCCTTTTTCTTCAATGGGAAGAACAGTTCAAGCCAACAACATACAATTTGGGCCCAAAGAAGAGTAGGTTTGAGATGCTGCTTACTAATCGCACAATATATGTACTATATATCAACAAACGGTTGTTTTTTACAGCGAACATAAAAAAAGTCTTGGATTTCAGATGCCTTGTATCTAAAGTCACAAATGAAACACAACGTTCCTAATGTTGCATAATACTACAAGCAAGCATGGTTACACACAAAACACCTAAGCTCCTTGCTTAATGCCCATCTCTTGTAACTTAAATCTTGATATGTCATCACATGATGTACATTCCTGGTGTGACCTCTGATTGAAGATAGATCCCAAAACAACTCTGACACAGCCCGTTAAGAAATCTCCAAACTGTTTCTACTTTCTGAACTTCTCCCCCTAATATCAAAGGCAGTGGTTAATCCACTCAATAACCTCAAAGGTCCTCTATTGCTCAAACGCGATATCTGTTTACACAAACAATCAAAATCAGATCAAGGTTAAGGTTTAACCCAGATACTTAGATAAGGCCTCTTTGTGCTTATATCCACACAGCGTGAGTCAGATTGGCACATGTGCTAATCTGAGAAAGGGTGTCTGTTCTCCCCCGCGATAATACCGAGTTATTCTCTTCAACACATCTTGCCTTTATAAAATTGTTGGTGACCTTTCTGAGTTAGCGCTTGTGTAAACAGGGTCCCCAAGCAATTTTCTAATCCCAAATCAAACCGCGGTAAAGATATTACAACCGCGCAACCAAGAGTCACACAGACAGAGTCACGGCATCATCATACAACCGAATCATGTCATTTTTGGTACCTTCATTCGGTTGGTTTGGACTATCACGACAGTCGGAGCGAAATGAGTTTGATGTTCAGAATCAACTAACCACCGTTAATGGTGGCCTGGTCCCGTTGAGCCCTAACCAAAGAGTCATTACTATTTCTGATAAAGTGGCATTCCATAATGACCTGGATGACGATGGATTTACTTTTGTGGGATTGAAACGACTAACATATGCTGAAGTGGCGTCACTCAAGGGTTCGAAACCCGCAGTTGTTCCCCAAGTTAAGCACAAATCTGCCTCCTCCAATGGTATTCCTCACATAATTTGCGATCATTTAGATACTCAAGGGGCCGTGAATGTCCGCTCATATGAAGCCCTCGATGGATGGTCCGATGATGAGCTAGAACATTCTCATTATACAAAGCGAAACCACCCTCGTCGTAAGGTCTATCACCTTCGAAAGTAAATTGTAGTGGTCATCTCTCCAATCAAATGCGAGACACATGTAATAAATAACTAAATAGATTAATAATTTTTTTTGTAGCCCAGAGATGGGTCACCTGTAGCGTCACAGAAAAAAGTGATCATTCAAACCAAAGATCATCAATGTCTAAAGGTCATCGACATTTTTTGGCTTGTACTTTTTACCAGATCTTTCTGCAGAACGGAAAGCAAACCGGGACCCCAAAATTTCGAATTCCCCAACGTTCGTTTTAAAGCTGAAGGTACTACCACGCTTCTCCACATAGCGTATCCCTCCCAGTTTTGTAAGGGAAGCGTCTGAACTCATCTGAGGGCTCTTATCCAGCTGATTAAACAAGTTTCCACCTTCAATCACTATAACAAAATGGGACTTTGCTTCCCAGATAACAATCCCTTGGAGACCAACCACTGAAGGATTTCGGCTTTTTGTTACAGTCAATATGGCTCCGTGAAAATCTGCAGAAGCAAGTTTAGCAGCTATGTTAATCTTTTGGGAACAACCCTCATTTTTGCTGACAATGTCAACAGAAATGAGCTCCTCAATATAGCCATTCCACAACTGGTTGAGCTGCTCAAAATCGTGGTATTTTGGGATCTTTTTCCAATGAGAGAGAACGTTGGTTGAGGGCAGTTTTATCGTACCCCGATAAATGGAATCTAAATATTTCCTTACCACATGCTGTGCCTCTTTGATTTGTGAGAAATATTTCTGTAAAGCCACTCTTGGCTTGTATAGTTGGAGTCTCGCTTGTCGACTTTTTTGTTCAGGCAAACCTGGCAAACCTACTCTGGACTTTTTCTCAAGTTTCTCTAATTCTTGAGCAGCTTTTTTATCCGAGCCTTGTCCTCCATCGGTTGGTACCAGAGTCAGGAACGGCTTTTGGCCTCCAGTCATGGAATACCGTTCCTTGAGCAGCTCATCTCTCTTATCCGATGAGGGGTGTGATTCTGCTAAAAGATCATTTTCGATAGACAATTGTTGCGAGTTCATTGGCAGGCAATATCCATTTAGTGGGTTATACACTGCTTCTCAATGAGTACTCTCCTTGTTGAACTAATCTAACAATGATGGATTTTGATTTTTTTCTTGGAAAAAAATTCTAATCAAATCAAACTTTCATTAATGTGGAGAAGGATTGGTTATTTGGGGGTGAGATGTCTGGAAAAAAGCCGGAGATTTACCAGTTCTCATGCGGGAAGTAGTTTTCGAAACCAATCTTTTTTGGAGGAGGCTGTTCAAAGCCCTGGTCCTCAAATCTTTGTCTCTACAATGTCTAGCCCTTATCTGAACCTAGCACTGGAACAATACATTTTCGACAATATGCCAATAAGAGCAGAGCAAGATGACCAGCCGGATCTTGGTAACAGTACACTCAGCAACAATCGTCTTGTACTATACACCAACTCCCCTTGTGTAGTTATTGGAAGGAACCAAAACCCATGGAGAGAATGCAACATTCCTGTTTTGTCATCACTCTCCATTCCTCTTGTACGGCGTAAAAGTGGAGGAGGTACTGTTGTTCATGACTCTGGAAATGTCAATTTTTGCTTCATGACTTCAAGTCAGGATTTTACTCGGAGAAAACACGCAGATTTGATTGTGGATGCTCTCAATCGAGTTCCACCCAAAGTCTTTCGAAATAAGGATTTTGGCTTGGCTTCAGTGACAGATGAAGGGGAGTCTTCTGGACTAAGCTTTGATCCGAACGATGGTATGCAGTCTTTGGGAAGTACTGATATCATTGAGGTGTCTGGACCTCAGATGAAGTTGCAGGTTAATGATCGAAATGATATTGTGGATCTCCAAAATAACAAAGTCTCTGGTTCAGCTTTCAAAATACAGCGTCTAAAAGCTTATCACCACGGAACAATGTTACTCAATTCTCGATTGGATGTCTTAAAAGCTCTTCTTCACCGAAATGAACACTTGGGTCAAATAGTTGGCGGTGGTGTGGAGAGTGTCAAATCGCCTGTAACCAATATAGGCATGAATGCAGACCTATTTCGAGAAGTGGTCATTCAGTCCTTTTCTGACAAGTATGGAGTATCAATGGAAGAAGATGATGATGATTTTGTTGATGTGGATGTCACTGCCGAAAAGTATGTTGCCATTCATGTTGTTGGAGAAAGTGATCTCCCACAAACAGTCACCGAGAATGCCAAGGACATGAACACCTGGAAATGGATTTACGGTCAAACCCCTAATTTCACTCATACTTTGCAGCACCCATTCGAAGATCTGGCTGTCAAATTAACGGTCGAAAAGGGATCGTTGGTCGATGTTGAAGTCTCCAAATCCTTTGAGGATGCCTTCCAGTACCTCCAATCTGTGGCACAACAAGAAGGTATTTGCTACACTGGGTCCCAAATTGCTGGCTACATTACTGACGAATCTATTGCTGACTGGGTAGCTAGTTCTATTGATGGCTGCGGTAAAGACTATGAGTCAATTCCGTTACTGTGATTTTCGCCATTTTCTATGCATATAGGATTGAGAGATTGATCCCCCCAAGTCCATTTCTCTAAAAGGTAAACCATTTTACCAAAATCGTCATGGCTACTCAGTTTGCTTGAATCATTCTTACAAAATCCAGCTTCTCGAAGCAAGCGCCACAACAGCTCTCTTTCGCCTTCATATTTGGGTCTGAGAGGTAACACCAGAACAACACTTGCGTCTTTGTCCTTGCTCAGAACATGATTTAGAGCATTCACAAGCCAATATGGGTGGTTAGGTGAATATATAGGATCGGCCACAATGACGGTCTTGAATGATTTTTCTGTGTTGTTTGCATTTTGCATATAAGGCATGGGATCCGACCAATCTAAGACTGCAGTTTCAACCAAGTTGGACACATTGTTTGAATTTACATTATCCTGAAGGTTGTTGACAATTTCAGGAAGATCTGTTGATGTTATCGGTAAGCCCAATTTAGCCACAGCTATGCTACATAAGCCTGTTCCAGCCCCAAGTTCTATAATTGGCTCTTTCAAACTTTCAGGATTCTTTACCAAATATTCAGCTGTGATTAATGCTGATCCCCAAGTTTTGAGACCGAGGTTATCTGCAGTCAAAGATGGCTCTTTCAACTCGATATTTTCTATGTTCTCAATCTCGATTGTCCTTACCAATTCAGGTGCCGCGGTCCGTCCACATCGCTCTGCCATTCTCAATCCAGCTTCCTTCCACACACTCTCTTTCAAATCATCATCTGAGATCCAGCTCAAAGAACTTGATATTATTGTGGTCAACCAAGAAAAGAGACCTTCAGGCTCTGGTATAGCACTCTCGGCTCCTCCCGATGAAAAATTAGTGATTTTCAAAGGCTTGAACATCTCAAGACTTTTCAGAAGGGCATCGCCAGAAGGTCTTTGATGCAGTTGAGGTAAGTCGAAAACTGAAGCTGGGGGATCGTATATCGATGGCATTTATGATGTGAAGGCCGTTGCTCGGGGTATCTTTTGTCTATCAGATTTTTTTTTCGTTTTTTTTTTCTTTCCCTATTTGAATTAGTAAGTGATATTCGATCCTTCAACGATTAAAGTTTTTGATTTTTTTGATTTTTTGATTTATTGATTTATTGGGTTGACCAACTTCTTGTGCGAGTTTCTTATTAGTGACATTTAAGCCAACAACTTCCCAAGTCCACAAAGAAAATCTAAAGAGACATAACTTTCAAATCTCATTTGAATCGAAAAAAAAAATCCAAAAAAAAAATGCTTTCTATCTAGATGATGGTTTACTCCTTTCACTGATACATGCACACAAGCATCCACCAAAGAAAGAGAGACGAAAAAGCAGTGTCACAAGATATTATGGCATTAAATCATCAATTAAAATAAGTTGTTATATGGAGGTAAAGAACTATCTGCACATGATCACTACTTTTTGGAAGGTGCATTAACAGAAGCAAAACCTTATTGATTACACTTAATATGTGGAGGTGGCAACCTAAATAATAAGTGATTTAATGAGAGTAGGACACTCAGTAATAGCTGATGCTTTCCTAAATTACAATGCCAGTTTGCGATCTCTAATGGCATTCTTCACTTGCATTCTTTTCCTTCTTTAGATTATTAAGAAGACAATGTGATTTCATTACAATACTCTATTGTAGTCGTTTAAATAGTTAAAAAAGCAAAAAGCGGCAGAGGGTACAGGTGAAAAAGGAAAAAGGGCAAAAAAGCAATGTGATCATTCTCTCAGTTAGCATTTGTTAATAGATTGGGTACGTTATCATATAGTTTGAGGTTTGATTGAGGTTCCTTGTCTAGAGCCTATCTTTAGGCTAAGTTGACTAACCGAAAAAGGCATTTCTGAGGAGGTTATCTGAGTTTTGAGTATAAATTCCTCTTCATGTCCAGAATTATATTGAGATTGATTCTACGTTAACCGTGCCAGCATAAGTATCGATCAAATTTGGGCCAAAAAGTGTCAAAGTCCCCTTCTAAAGTCGTTAGGCGCAATCACAAGTTTCTCTTTCCAAAGTGGAACGCTGTTGTAGCTGTGCTCTAGCCTGCCATTCACCTTGGATTTCTTAGTTTTGGGTGGATTCTATCAGGCCTACAACTGAATTAATACTGTGGCGGGCGATTGGCAAATCTTAATAGTCATACCTTTTGATCATACCACCATTTCTTCAAGGTCCTATAACCAACAGAAACTAATTTGTCGTTAATGGGCTATCTTTGCAACGAATATTTTGAGGAGATTAGTATATATAGTTGCTCAAAGTGCAACTCACACTTAGCGAGGGTAGAGGATCTACGCAGTAGGGTGAGTATTGATGTTTTTGTTCTATTCCACCAATGTTTTCTAGCCAGAGGCACTGGTCTGAGAGAAACGGGAAGTTCAGACTCGACCCGAGAGTCTGACATGACAAATCTTATGTGGTGTGAACCCCCCGCGCAACAGTTGAATTGTGATGCCTTGGTCGAATGCTAGGACTACATTAATGTATCATGAGGCACAGCTTCACTCTTTTGTTTACGTTTTCGGTCTGCTCAATTAGGTTTTATTTGGCTTCACACACCACCAAGTCACGATCCCTTTTTCTGTTACTTGCCTCTGGACATCACAGATCTTACATCAATGACAACCAAGCCTTGTTGAGGTTTGAGTTTGGTTCGTTGTATGAGCTTATGCGTGATTGTGTGCATCTCCTTTTTAAAGTTGAACTAAACTAACACCAGGAATTTCAAGGTAGAGATGGTGGTGCTTTATTGTTTGATCTGGTTGTGAATGTCACCAAAGACGAACCCATGAAAAAGCGAATGACCACCGGAAGCTATGTTGTCTCAGACATTCACTGTTGTGTTTGCAACCAATATTTGGGCTGGACCTACATCACTTCCCAAGAACCCAAGCAAAAGTACAAGGAAGGAAAGTTTATATTAGAAATTGCTCAGATATCCCTTACCTGATCTCCTATTTTCCCCCCAACATTGAGACCTACAAGGAGGTTTTATTTATATACACTTCATTATTCTATTTTAATGTTTTATTCATTTTATTAATGACTATTGAGATCTTGTATTATTTATGTACCTTAAATCTTTTTGGTATCTTCTTTCAAAGAAACAATTCGGTTCAAAATCAAATTATCTGAGGTAGAATCTTTGTCAATGCAGAAGTAACCCACTCGTAGAGCCTGGAATCGCACTGCCTCGGGGGCTCCCTTGGCTTCGTTTCCAGCCAACTGAGAATCTCCAACAGTCCAAGGAGACTTTTCTTTGACTTCAAAGAATGCAGGCTCAATAACAGCGTTTCGGAGAACTGTCTCTGAATCGGGGCTGAGATCAGCCAAAAATCCTTCGGGATGGCCTTGAGGATTCTCAGATTTGAAGAGCTGGTTGAAAATTCGAGTTTCGGCAATTCGAACTGGAGAGTTTTTGGCTGGGCAAACAGGAACCCATTGAACATAAGTTCGAGGCTTCTTGAACTCCACATCATTATCCAAATGAGCAATGATCTCCTTAACATTTCCTTGCTCATCCTTCACAACAGATTTGACTGAGATGTTGTGAGGAACCTTCAAAAGACCCACAGGTTGGTCGGGAGTGAGTCGGAAAAACTCCTTAGTTGTGATGTCGGAGTAGTCCGATCGATCAATGTAAAGTTTCTTAGTGAATGGTATGGAGTGCTCGCCCATTTCAGCGTTTCCTTGTCGATATGGAATAGTGAATTCCTCGTAGTGGTCGTCAGACAGGTTTTCAATGGTCACTAAAATGGGGTCAGGAACCATCATAAGTCGAGGAGTGGTGTCTTCCAAGAACTTTCGAATAGAAGTGTCGAAACGGCCCACCTGAATATTGGAGTTGGTTGTTGTGACACCCAATTCAGCGACAAAGTTAAGAATAGCACCAGGTGGAACACCTCGACGTCGGAGTGCAACGAGAGTGAAAAGTCGAGGATCGTCCCATCCTCGGACATGCTTATTTTCCACCAATTTTGCGATTTTTCGTTTGGACAAAACAGTTCCAGTAATATTGAGTCTACCGTATTCTCGCTGAGCTGGACAATAGACGTCTAAGGCATTACACAACCACTCGTAGGATTCTCTAGATAAGTAAAACTCGGTGGTACAAAGAGAGTGAGTGATGTTTTCCAAAGAATCGACCAAGCAGTGGGTAAAGTCGTAGGTGGGATAAATCTTCCATTTGTCTCCAGTGAGATGATGAGGGGCATCGAGAACACGATAGGCAACAAGATCCCACATCTGAGGATTGGGATTACTGAGATCCTGCTTCATTCGGAGAGTTGCCTTTCCAGGGCTGTAATGGCCATCTCTCATCTTTCTGAACTCTGCAAGGTTTTCCTCGACAGAACGATCTCTCCAGGGGGAGGGAACACGGTCTCCTCCTCGACCATCTTCGGAAACACCTCGGGAAGCTTTCATTTCTTCGGCTGTTTGGTGACAAACATAGGCTTTTCCTACTTCGATGAGTTTCTCAGCCAGTTGGTAGAGCTCATCAAAATAGTCTGAAGAATGGGTGATTTTGTATGGCTCATAACCAAGCCAATTGATAGTCTCCTTGATGGAGGTGAAAAACTGCTCCTCCTCAGCCTCAGGATTGGTGTCGTCAAATCGCAAGAAGCAGTTTCCTTTGTGGAACCTGGCATATCCAAAGTTGACAGCAATAGCCTTTGAATGACCAATGTGCAAATATCCATTAGGTTCAGGTGGGAATCGGGTGGTCACAGTGTTATGTATGGCTTTCAGGTGCTCTGCCATTCGCTGGGGATTAACTTGGGGGTTTTCGCCAACCTTGTGAAGATTTCCCAGAAATCCTTCAGAGAACATTGTTCTGATTGAGGAGCCAGTAGACTTAACATCAGAGACATCTTTCTTGGCCTTGGAGTCTTTTACAGGCTTAGGAGCCTTCTTCTTGACCAAGTCACGCTCATCTTTGGGACCCAAAAGTGCAAGAAGCTGAGCATCGATTGCAGGTTTGAAAAGACTAGGGGAAGCCCATTTCAATGCTTCGATTCGTTTCACTGCAGCAATCACTCCAGGAAGAGCCTTGTATCTCTCTGTTTCAATTTCTTGTTTGTGCAAAGTAATGTAGCCCTCGACCTCTCTCTTAACATCCTCCTCGGTGATCACAATACCCACTCCACTGGCTTTCTCCATCTCCTGCTCATTCGAATTTTCTCCAGCTTCTTGAGCCCATTTCCAAGCAGCATCCAGCTGGACATTGTTCTTGATACGAGAATCTCCAATGGCCTTTGAAATAAGAGCCCGATTGCTCAAGACAGTTCCACTAGCATCTTTAGACGCAGAGGCTAGGTTGTGGAGTAGTGGTGGCACAATTTTGGTGTCAATATTAGCTTCTAATTCAGTCTCAGCAATGATTGATGAGAAAGCAGAAGCAACTTTTTTGTTTTTCTGAACCTCCTTGATCTTAGCAGGCTGGAATCCCAGCTTTTCTAGCTCATTAGCTAATCCTTCCAAATTATTGTCAGCCGACATGACGAACTAATATGAGTAGGTCAAGACAGACTTTTTTTTAAAGTTTCATCATGGTAGGTCATTTTCCCACAGAAACATGGTAGGCAGCAGCTCATTTTGTTGCCTGAGAGAAGCTTGCTAACACAATGCTCAGTTTCAGTTTCATTTGATTCATACTATTGACATGATAACTCGAATTAATAATAGACCCATAAATGGAATTTGATCACGTGTTTTTTGATTATTTGTCACGTGCCAATTACCTCTTTGGAGAACTGGACCCCAGAGATCATCCCAACCTTGAAAAATGACAACTCTGAATTATGATGGTCTTGATCTGAGGGACCTGAAAATGATTCAATTTTGCCACTGTCCTGATCTTGAAGATCTCCGCTGCATCAAATTGGTTAACCAATCTGAAGATTCGCCTGAATGTGAAACTCCAAGATATAAAAATCCATTGACACATTTAATTTCACAGAAATATAGAGACTCAAACGTCAGTTGTGGGTTTGAAGAGGTTCGAGAAATTCGAATTAGGGAGTTTCAATTTCCTCATCAACGGCAATTGGGTCTAGTTGAGATGGGGACTTTTGTTCCCAATCAACTTTTGGTAGAATACCATGATGTCTGTATATACAGTGAAGAGTTGTACAACTTGGAGTCTCATGGCTGGTTAAATGACAATAACATTTCATTTGTAATGGAGTATTTGGAGAGGGAATTTATCAAGGGAAACAAAAACGAGATAGTGTTGTTGAGACCCTCTGTTGTTTTTCTGATGAATTACTTAGAGGAAAGTGGAGAACTCCTTTCAGTTTTGCCCTCTTTTGAAGACTCCAGCTTTATTTTTTTGCCTATCAACAACAATAAAGACCCTTCTATGATTGAAGGAGGTTCTCATTGGTCATTACTCGTTGTGTGTGTGGAAGACTCCTTAGTAATACACTATGATACCATTCATGGGGCCAATTCAATGATCTCGCATCAATACTTATTGAAAATGGAAACGGTCTTGGATCGAAAATTACAATTGCTACAAGCTGAAACTCCCACGCAGACAAATAGTTGGGACTGTGGGGTATATGTGTGTGTGTTTGCTGCATTGCTTGTTCGTCGTATTCAAAAATCAATGCAGGATTCCAGCGTTGTGAATATGAATGTGAATAATATCGAACTAAGTACATTGGGGGCACGATCGTTCATGTTGACCCTATTGTTTTTGCTCAAAAGACCAAAGTGATTGGAGATAGTCAGCTCCTCTCATCTGGATCTTGATTCTATAGTGGGTTTCTCTATTTTTTGTTCTCTCTGATCAATTAAACCCGACAGTTGCTGATTCCGAAAACCAAAATGTCAGAAGCACCTTCTCTCTTAAGGTCATCCATGATTGAGGCAATCTTTTTCTTTTCAGCCATTGAAGAAACAGCACACCAATTCTCGTCATCCAGAGGAGAAACGGTGGCAGCTCTTCGCCCAGGAGTAATTTTCAGCAAAACATCCAACTTGTCTCGAGGAGCGTTGTAATTACAAAGAACGTATCTGTTAGCTGCAAGAATACCCTCGAAACGAGACTTGATCATTTCAACAACAGCAGGATCAGAAGGATGTTGAGACACAATCAAGGATGCAGAAGTAGATAAAACGGTGTCGATGGCCTTGAGCCCAGCAGCTCGCATGGTTTCTCCAGATTCAACTAAATCAACAATACCATCAGCAACACCCAAGGCACAAGCAGCCTCGACAGATCCACCAACATACTTGATTTTGGTACTGAGTTCCTCATCGGGGTTCTTTCCTTCGAGCTTAGCAAAATACTCTCGAGTAAGAGTTGTGAATGAGGTCACAATAGACTTGCCAATAAGTTCTTTGGGGTCACTATAAGCTCCATTGGCAGGTACTTGAACTTGAAGTCGACAGTTACCAAAGCCGAGATCAAGAGCTTCAACCACATCCATTTTGGACTCCCGAACCTGATCAATACCGGTAATTCCAAGAGCTACTCGGCCCTCTCCTACAAATCGAGGAATATCTGCGGCTGGCAAAAAAACCAGAGCAATAGGCTGGTTTGTAGAAAGAGCAATATCGAGCCGGTTGTGTCGGTGGAATTGTATGTCAATTCCCTTTAAAAGCTCCACTGCTTTTTCATAGAGTCTACCCTTCTTGGGAACAGCAAAAAGAACCCGATCGTTCAAGTGATTTACGAGGTCCATACTTAACTGTGATAATCTCGAATGGTTGAATAAATTAATCTTTAGGTTGACTCATAAACCTTATTTACACGTGTCTTTGTTTAAATGTATGCAATAATCAACTAATCTTGAGTGAAAGATATTTAGTGAGTTGTTTTAAAGGGTTATTATTGGCAACTGTAACCCCCTGGTACATTCCGGCAACGATTTCTAATGTAGATTCTTCGCCATCGTTGGGATAGCCTTGTCTGGTCTATAGCTACGTCTGTCCTGTCGATCTCTTCTCCAGCTAACAAGTTTGGACAAAAACCTAGAGCCTACCTATCAAGTCGTTAATAAAAAATTAAGTGAAACGAACTGGTCATAACCTATAAGGTTTGGGATGTACTCAATATTCATTAATCTCATTCATGTACTTGGTAGGATAATGATTATCATCACGTGATTCGTGACTGTGATTCGTTTGGGAATAGTCTTTCCTAATGAAGTAGTAAACCCCAACCCCATGTACCACTCACACCTTGCAATTTGTTCATTATCAACTTTTTGTGGTATTCAACTTTGAACATCAAGACACATTAAAATGGTAAGTTGCTCTACGATTGGATTATGGACAAGCGCGATAGATGAATCAAGACGCACAACAGTTGAACCCAACTGGTCACGATGATTTATTCCAACTTGGTCAAAACTTGTGTTTGAAAATGTCGATAATATTGTATTTATGAAAACCCGAGACTAACCTCAGGAATCTTCCAAGTCTGCTCCCGTTAAGCTCGCCAAGGTTGTCAAGGTTCTCGGCCGAACCGGATCTCGAGGAGGCGTTACTCAAGTCCGAGTCGAGTTCATTGATGACGAATCCCGAAGCATTGTTCGAAACGTTAAGGGCCCCGTTCGAGAGAATGACATTCTCTGCCTTATGGAGTCCGAGCGTGAGGCTCGACGACTTCGATAAATGTTGTTTGAGATCATTTTACAACATTTTCAATAGCATGTGATCATGTAAAAAAATAATTTAAGTGATTTAGCAAAACACTCTATTTTTTCATTACTGACGTGAACTTCTTTTCATTAGTGTTGTCTGTATTTTATAAATATTGTCTGTGGGGACCATTGAGTGTCAGCTAGTGAGCCGAATGGTCGGATTGGGGCTGCTCAGATTGAGACTGTCCAGATTGAGACTGTCCAGATTGGGACTGCTCAGATTGGGATTGCTCGGCCTGTAGCTGCTCAGCCTGCTCAGCCTGTTCAGCTTGAAGTTGCTGCCATTCAGCTGGGTCACAGTTATTATGTTCACGGCGCCAAAATCGTAACAATAAGTTGCCATATCGCTGCAACACCTCGAGAGGAATCATTAGTTGAAAGTCCGTCAGGAGCAAAAACTGTAGTTCTAAATGGTTCAACTCCTCGACTGGCAACCCTCCAACCTTGGCGTAACGCGAATTTTTGTAAAAGACGTCTGAAAAGAACTTTGATGACACCGTAACTCCGGCAATGATAAGACGATGAATGTTGTAAGAGTCCATCACAAAAAGCTGATTGGAGGAGAGCTCATCAGGCTTGCCACTAGGCACCTGTTTAGCTAAAAGTGAGGATGCAGTTGAGGAGGCTGCCGTGGCTGGGTCCAAATTAGCAAAATCTCCAGCGTTGGCTCTTCTGGCTATTCGGTCAAAATACACTAGTAAGGACAAGAAGACCTCATTAGTGGTGGGACAGTATTTGAGAATTCGAAGCAAATATGAATGGAGAGAAATAGCCGGTATGTTTCGACCATGAAAGGCCAAAACATTTGCGGTGAACTTGTTGGCCACATAATTTTGAGATGCATGATGGTAATGGTGAGGGTGTAAAGAATCATTAGCTTCAATGATTTTTTTGAGCAAAGCTGTCAACATGAGAAGCAAGTCATTGACGGGGTAATTAACAATGTCCAACTCTACTTCCATTTCTTCAGGGGTCCCTCTACCAGTTTCAGAGGCAGTGTCATGTCCAGGGAATTCCTGAAAAGGCACATCTTTGTCGAAATTGGAATGAACACTGAAGGATTGTGGAGTAAAAAGAGATTTGGAATTTGTTTTTGTCTGAGGGTCAGGCTGAGAATCTGAAGTTGGAATAGTCTGAGAAGGTCCAGCCTCGTTGAACCCATACTGAATATGAGGCTGCTGTTCAGAGAACGATTGTCGGGTAGAGTGAAACGAAGACGTCCTTGAATCATTCTGCTGGCTTATTGAGGCTTGAGATTGCTCAGGTAGAGCATTCTGACTAGTTTGGGTTTCTCGGGCATCATGGGTGCTTCGACTGATGGCATCTCCACCTTGCACATACTCTAATGGGCTTTCTCTGCTAGCTGTCAATTTGGACGTTAGCAATGAGGGGCGGTGGCCACCTTGATAGTCTCCAAATGACGAAGTGCGCCAATGAGAAACGGTGGTGTCCATTATTGGAGAACGTGCGGAGCCGTCAGGCGATAAGCCTGAACCCGACTGCTTGGAAGATTGCCGTGCGTTGGCGTATGACCATGCTCTCTGTTGTTGCAAAAATGAAGACATTCTTGGAGCAGAACTTCGGCCTGCGGAAGAAGGTCCAGGGAAAAAAGCTGACTGGCCAAACGTAGCCTGAGCTCCCACCGAAGAGTGAGCTGGATTGATGTTGTAAGGCATGTTATTGACAGACTTGTAAGATGAGCTCACGCTAGAAGGTTCATTGTAGGCACCCATTCCAGTGATTCGAGTGGCTGAAGATGGGGAAAAAAATGCAGAGGCTTGGGAAGTGAACGAGTTTTGACCCTCTGTATGATCATCTGGGGGAATGGCCATATCTGAATTAACTGACGAAACCCGAGGTTCTCCAGTCAACGCATCAGCATACATGGCGGTTCGCGATACTTCAGTGGGAATGGTTATGCTTGAGGGCGCCTGATAGTCATCGTCAGAATCGGAAAATCCATGGCCCTCGACTTCAATAGGGTACATATCTGAGTCTTGATCCATTTTGTTGTTGCTCAACAGGTCCAACCAAAAATAAGAGTAAAGAAGCCTGTTTTTTGTGGTTAACAATTGCGTAGTATGTGAATTTTTCGGACGCGGATCAAACTCTCATATCAATTTTCACAAAGATCTCTTATGTGATCCAATTGAGTATCGTTATTTCTTAGTAGAATGTTGATGACAAGTACTTGATGGGGATAGTCAGGTCCAACTAAGGTTCAATGCCTGAACCTTATGTCCACAGGTGTAGACAGTTGAAAGGAGAGGCGATTTGGTAGTGTCTGCTTTGGGTCTATTTGATAAGTGGTTTGTCTAGATTCTATATATGATTGTATCGTCGACAGTATCGTTGTCTTACTCTGTCTCTTATTGTTTTGGATTTCTAATGGTCTTGTTCATACCATCCGCACTACTTGCATTGTATTGTTTGTCTAATTTACTGTTTTTGATTTGATATCAAATTACCAGTTTGGCTCAATCAATCAAAAGCAGACTTGCCAAATTAAAAACCCCATTATCCACTCATGTAAACATGCACCCACTACAATTTCCAAATAAACGTTGATTTACAGTACACTTTGTAGACCTTTTACGAACCTGAAGCTTTCAATCTTTTGACAATCAGCGCTGATTGACACCACTCCATCCTTCCCTGTTCAACGACAATGTTCCAATGTTCCCAATGTTGGCTTTAAACTTTTGGCTTTACCATGATCATATGGAGAGTCCAACGGCTGTGATTGGTTAATCTTGATACGCTCTTGCTCATATTGAAAACCAAACAGAAAGACAGGTCAAACCATGTTGAGAGTCTTTGTGAGGCAGCTATTTACTTTTTCCAACTGCACGTTACCAATAAGGTGGTTGGAGCCTGCTTCCATTTAATGTATTCATAATCTCTAATTCATAAATTGATTTCCATTTGTAGATGCATTGTGGATGCATGGCAGTGCATCCTTAGCCACATAATGTGCCACTTTTTCCTAACCTGCCTTGCCGCTACTTCACAGCACTTTTCACCACTTACGCACGCTATTTAACACAACATGTCTAGAGCCGCTAAACTCACTTTTGGAATCACCACAGCTCTGACTCTTTCGATTATTGGGTGGGTGCACTTTGACCAAAAGAAGACTCAAGAACTAGTCCGTGAGGGGCCTTTAAGAGATCTGGAGCGGACTCAGGCTAGAAGACAGGCTCGACAAGAAGCTTTTGATAGCATGACCTCAGAGGAACAACAAGAATTTTTGAGAAAGGAGCGAGTTCGAAAACAGCTATTGATTGAGCATGATGAACAACTAAAACTTCGTGAACAGTACGAGAAAATTCAGCCAATCGGAAAAAGTTAAATCGCATTCAACAACCATTTATCAATGGCCTTGTATATATTTGTAAATAGTGTATCAACTTTTAGTATGTTAATGTCCATATATAATATACGAGTACGAAAAGTCGAATGAGATCAAAAACAAGGATCTTTCTTGATGCTCTGTTGATTTTTTTGTCAAGTTTGAAGGAGTTTGAATTGAGCTTTCCAGACTAGCCTTGATCTTTCAGAATCTGCTGCTACATTACTCCTCTGATCTCTTTTGTCCTGTCTAATTTCTGGCTTGATACTCTATTAAGAAATTTCATTCAACCCAAATCCCCAAAAGTGAATAAATCACGTGAGTGTACTTTATTTTTAAATGATGCTTTCGATTCTATCTGTGTGATTTTGTGGTCACGTGTTTCGTTTCTTTAACAGTCACAAACTTCCCAATTCGGATTCTCGCAAAATGTGTTTTACAATTTCATCTCCCAATCAGTAACACAGTTAATCAACAATGGCTCAGCGTGTTACCTACCGACGACGAACTGGATGTACGTGTGAATCACTCTTATCACTGGATTGTGGGCCATATTGCTATTTGCCAAATTCCGGATTGTATTCTGTCCAGTGAACCCAGAAACAGCTTTTGACAAACTTTTGCTGGAATTTGGCAAATTTGTAATAGGCAGTGCACAATATCTCGACTGATCTATTTCAATCAAGACTCCTTACTAACTTTAGACAACACCACATCCAACCGAGTCAAGGTCATCAAGACCCCCGGTGGAAACCTCCGATACCTCCACATCAAGAAGAATGTTGGCCAGGTCAAGTGCGGTGAGTGCGGTATTGCTCTCTCTGGAATCCCCAATGTTCGACCCCAGAAGTTCGCTACCCTCTCTAAGCCCAACAAGACTGTCCAGCGAACCTACGGTGGTGCCCTCTGTGGAAACTGCGTCAAGGACCGAGTTGTCCGAGCTTTCCTTATCGAGGAGCAGAAGATCGTCAAGGCTGTCCTCAAGGAGTCTCAGAAATAAGCTAGTCTCAGTTCTGGGATGAATTTTTGATGCTCTGCATGTAAAAAAATGCTATTTTATTTTCTTCAACTGTTTGTTCATTGTGAACATATGTTTTTATTTTTTTTTTGACTTTTTGGTTTAATTTTCCATGTCTATTTTCCATCGCCTATTTTCCATCGCTTATTTTCCATCGCTTATTTTCCATCGCTTATTTTCCATTACCTAAATATAGTGTCACATTGACAATCAAGTTCAGCAAATTTTGGTTTTGTTTTTCCGTCCTTTTTGCAACTTCTTTGTATTCAAAGTAAAGGTGTAAAGTTCATGACAAACCTCCAGTGATAGAAATCTGTGGATTTTTTTTCATTGACTTTTCAAACTTTTAGTGAAACAAAGCTGGCTCCAAGACTTCAACATATTACTTAAATATTTTAGCTGCTCTCCTTAATTCTTTGATTCTAATTTTCTGAAAATCATCCTTGTTTTTTATTTTGTTTTTTTTGTCAACCCATCACACTATATGCCTTGATCATCCTTTTTTATCATACATGCTTCGGGCAGCTCTTAGATAAGGTGGCTCCATGTACTCTCGATTCCAAAAATGTGGCAACAAACATAATCAGAACAGAGCTTAACCTTATTTAGCGCCATTTGTGAGTCGTAGTATATAATCTCCTCAACGTCTTTTTTCCACTTGTTTCTATAAACTAATATGCAAATTTTTGTAAAAACTCTTACTGGCAAAACAATCACTCTGGAGGTCGAGTCTTCCGACACCATAGATAATGTCAAGTCCAAGATTCAGGACAAGGAGGGTATTCCCCCAGACCAACAGCGACTTATTTTTGCTGGAAAGCAACTCGAGGATGGACGAACTCTTTCTGACTACAACATCCAAAAGGAGTCTACCCTCCATTTGGTTCTTCGACTTCGAGGTGGTATGCAAATTTTCGTCAAGACATTGACTGGCAAGACCATTACTCTTGAGGTTGAGTCTTCCGACACCATCGATAATGTCAAGTCCAAAATTCAAGACAAGGAAGGTATTCCACCAGACCAACAGCGACTTATTTTTGCTGGAAAGCAACTCGAGGATGGACGAACTCTTTCTGACTATAACATTCAAAAGGAGTCTACCCTCCATTTGGTTCTCCGACTCCGAGGTGGTATGCAAATTTTTGTCAAGACATTGACAGGAAAGACTATCACTCTCGAGGTCGAGTCATCTGATACCATCGATAATGTCAAGTCCAAGATTCAAGACAAGGAAGGTATTCCACCAGACCAACAGCGACTCATTTTTGCTGGAAAGCAATTAGAGGATGGACGAACTCTTTCTGACTATAACATCCAAAAGGAGTCTACCCTCCATTTGGTTCTCCGACTCCGAGGTGGTATGCAAATTTTTGTCAAGACATTGACTGGAAAGACTATTACTCTTGAGGTTGAGTCTTCTGACACCATCGATAATGTCAAGTCCAAGATTCAAGACAAGGAAGGTATTCCACCAGACCAACAGCGACTTATTTTTGCTGGAAAGCAACTCGAGGATGGACGAACTCTTTCTGACTACAATATCCAAAAGGAGTCTACTCTCCATTTAGTTCTCCGACTCCGAGGTGGTATGCAAATCTTCGTCAAGACATTGACAGGAAAGACTATCACTCTTGAGGTTGAGTCTTCCGACACTATTGATAATGTCAAGTCCAAGATTCAGGACAAGGAGGGTATTCCACCAGACCAACAGCGGCTCATTTTTGCTGGAAAGCAATTAGAGGATGGACGAACTCTTTCTGACTATAACATCCAAAAGGAGTCTACCCTCCATTTGGTTCTCCGACTCCGAGGCGGTATGCAAATCTTCGTCAAGACATTGACTGGCAAGACCATTACTCTTGAGGTTGAGTCTTCCGACACCATTGATAATGTCAAGTCCAAAATTCAAGACAAGGAAGGTATCCCACCGGACCAACAGCGACTAATTTTTGCTGGAAAGCAATTAGAGGATGGACGAACTCTTTCTGACTACAACATTCAAAAAGAGTCCACTCTCCATCTGGTGCTTCGTCTTCGAGGTGGCTAATTCTTGTATAATTTCAGTCTATAAATGATATTGTATTACTTTAATTTCTGGAGTGAAATGTTGACCTCATCAGAATTTTGATACTGTAGCGCAGAGTTAACCAACTCCTCCAACGTGTTGGTAAAGCTTGAAGATAACGATGATTTGAAACAAACCTCGAGAAGTTTCACAAATTCCAGCTTGTTGCTGTTCAAAGGTTTGGCACCACTGAAAAGAATAAGTGTCATCGTTTGAAGCAATTTCGAAAGTTGTGGTTCAAGGGTTGTTGCTGCATCCAACGCTTTAACAGTTTCCGGGTTGGATAAGAGACTTGATATCAGCACTTTGAACGCTAGACTTAGTCCTAGAGTGGTTTTCCAAGTCGATTTGGAGGGTTCAGTGGAACCAAGAATATCCAGAGAGCAATTGATAACCAATTGGAGATGAGGAAGGGTATCTGGTACATTGAAAGCATTCTTCAAAGGCTCACTGTCAAAAGTGGAAATGGCAAGTGCTTTGATATAAGATCCCAATACACTGTTTCTCAGAGATTCAAAAGCCGCAATGTCTGTCATTGTTTCATCTTCTGAATCAGAGCTATTGGAGTCTGGATCATAAAGAGACATTGTCTTTTTATGAACTGACTCGAATGTTTCTAAAAGGTGAGGAAAGGGAAACGCTTGGCAAAACTTGGTAGCAATATTCAAAGACAGAAGCTGATAGTTGCGGTTTTTTCGTTTCATTTCAACCACAACAACTTTGGTGATCTTTTCAAGAATTGTGGGATTTTTTAGAAGACTTTCTCTGAGCTTGACTGCTGTAGAGACCAAACCATCGAACACCACCTCTTTTCCGTTCCAACTTCTTCCTGAGCACGCAGTGATGAACGTCTCGAAGATCTCTGAAATATCAATTTTGACTGTGGAAAAGTTGATAGTGGTTGCAGCATTGGCAATAGCATTGGCACAAGACTGTTTGATAGCCCATTGGGAAGAGTTCAAGTTTTGACCAGCTAAATGTGCGATTTCCCGGAAATAAAGAGCAATGGCTCCGCTTCCACCAGTGTTGTCTGTCCATACTTGATTAAAGATTTTTTCAACCGAAGATTGGGTTGAAAACTTCCCAATGAAAACGAGTGGAAGTAGATCAACTGCAAAGTTGTTGAATTTATCTGAAGCATTTTTGGCAAATTCCCTCACACCTAGAGCTGCAATCATTTGAGCCCTGTCTAAGGCGATTTGACTGTGGCCAAAATAAATCTCTTGTAGATTTGTAGAGTATCTAATGGTGGCCTCATCATCTGCAAACCGACAAAGATAGCTAGCAGCAGCCAGATAAGACTCACTCACTACATCATTCCTATCAATGATAGCCGAGGGAATTGCTAATGTCAGCATCTTGGATGCATATGGCTGGAAAATGTTTGATTTCCTCACACACAGCAGCACCAGAACTCTTGAGCCTGCAACTTTTGAAGGTAGTCCAACCACCTTTTTTATGGAACTTTGTAGTTTAGGGATAATCTCTTTCATCAGCTCTTCATCAATAAGTTCGATTACTTCCTCAATAGATTCCATGATTGGAGAATGTCTTATGGCCATTAGCCGTGAGGAATCAATTTGGTTAGAAGAGACTCCATACTTTTCAGCATTAAGAGCCAAATAGTTCATAGCTTGAGGTTCAAGTGTAGATAGGAGCTCTAAAAACTCAATCAAAAGAGCAGAAACGTATGGTTTTAAAGAGGGGCCTCCTTTTTTCAAGAGATCAGACAATAGCTTGAGAGAAAATTGTTGGACATCCTCACTTGAAGATTGCAGGCCGTTGGTACCCATCATAAATGGAATGACCTGATCCAAAATTGTCTTTTTGACCGACTCCGACAGAGATGCATTTTCAATCGACCGCATAAGCTGGGTTGATAGGCTTCGAGTTAAAGATAAGCCAGCCTCTCTTACACTTTCTTTGATATCATCCACAACCCGGAAACTTTTTTGCCAAATGTTCGACAAATCGTTGATAAATCTGGTAACCTTTTGACCTTGTAGCAAGTCAGAGAGACCCAGGGTTGCAGCTTGTCTTACTCTCCATTCGGCTGAACTCATTGACTTGAGTAATTCACTCAATATAACATCAAAATACCGATTGATTGTAGAAGACGAATCTGGTATCAAAGTGTTCCACATTTGACCCATATACTCGCCTGTGGAAGGATCGAATTTGAAACGGTATAGTTTCGGTATGAGAGAAACCCCTAAGCCATTGTCAGCTTGAAGCAGATCAGAGAGAGCAGACTTAGCCATAATGGAGCTCAAGCCAAAAGCAATACCTTTTCGAGATGTCCAAAGAGATGTACTGTTAGCTAATGACATGAATTGGTAAACCAGAGAGGGATTGCCAACTTCATTTGCCAATGACAAGATATCCTTATACGTTGAAATAGAGCCATCTCCAGTATTCAGCACCCCTGGCTCAAAAAGCTGAGTGTCTTCGTGTACCTTTGATGGGACATTTTTAACATCTGAAACAAAAGAGAGTACCAGGTTTTCGACGAGCGACCTCTTTTGAGCAGATTCGCCCTTTTCATACACAATTGAAAGACCACGAGAAGCAGATTCTTGAATGATTTGTTCTCTATCAGTCAAGAATCGCAGGAATGCAAGCTGCAGCTCTACCAATTTGGTCTTCAGAGATTCCATATGGCCACAGTACTCCACTAGAGATAACAGCCATAGGCAGATATTCCGCCTAGTTGAGGGCTTAGTGATTGTTTTAGACATACCAATCAATTTTGAAATGACATAAGATAGCCGTTCGTTTGCAAGAACAATAGAGTCTGAATTCAAAGTGGTGCAAGGTCCCAATTTTCTTCTAACAAACTTAGGTGTTCGGCCACCAGCCAAAATACATATGGCTTCTCCGGAATAGAATGCAAAGTCCTCCTTTTTCGATTGCAAATCAAATACCCATTGAAGATTTTGTTTGAAGAGCTCATCATCCTTTTCTTCGATATTAAGATATGCGAATGTTACAACAGTCTCTTCGGTGATGTGATCCTTGCAATAATTTATCGCATGTTCGACAGTTTTGTTTCGGTCAATAAGGCCATGGAGGTTGAATTCACTTATCAATGTCAAACCAGCATGTCTTGTGATGTACGGGTCGGCCAGAGAGAGAACATGACTAGCATATTCTGTTGTCAGATGTTGCGCCATAAATGCCCACATTAATAGATAACTGTCAACTACTCGAGCATTTTCAAAGTCTTCTACCAATCGACCCAGCAGGTTAGATTCAGGTGCTTGTAAGCCCATGACTTTTGCTATTAATACCTGAGTATCGTAGTTTGAAGAAACAATGAGCTCCAGTAGTCTAGAAAGATCTATGGGAACCTGGTTTGAAGACAAAGACATGAGCGAATAAAATAAATTGAGGGAAAGAGATGTTGCCACGGAGAATGACCCATTGGTGGATATAATTTTGGAGACACAAGAAACATCATTAGTCGAAAGATAGTTTCTCATGAGATTTCGGGTTGTATCATCTGTCTCTAAAGCCTGGTCAACACGAGTATTCCACTCAGAATCTAGAACGATTACTGTCTCATGGTTTTTCACAGCAGCGGCAACAACGAGTCGAGTCAACAGAGGATAAACTATTTCTGCAGTTGGTCCATCAAATGACAAATTAGCCAAAAGTGAGCTGAGTTCCTGGTAGGAGGGAAAGTATTCATCATTATTTGCGTCAGCATGAGGTTGTTCCTCAGCGGCAATGTAGGGAAGGTTGACCGATTTGTTCCAGAAAGGATGTAAGCCTCGGATGCACTCCTCAGTAATTTGAGTAGAAGGATTATCAAGTAGCCCCAAGACGCATAAGAATCTGGCTTGGGAGCAGTTGAACGGGTAGATGCGGGAGGCCATTTTGCAGGCGACAAATTTGGTCTCTGGGTTCTGAACATATCGATGAAGTATCGGGAGGAGGTTTTGAGCTGCCTCGTGGTTTCTAGATAAAGGAGTTAGCAATTCCGTTAAGGCTGAAGTGTTTTGGGTGTTGAATAGATATGTGAGGTTTGATGTGTTTAAAAGTGTATCAGGGTCCTTGACAATGATAGCACCCAAAAGAGAAGATCCCTGAGGACCTAGAAAAGTGCATTTCTGAAACAACTGTTGGGAAAGCGTAGTAAAGATCTCCTTTTCTGTCTTTTCAACAACCCATTTGATAAATTGGACGACAGAAGTTCTTGAGTAAAAGTCAGACTCAGTCAAATAATTTATTGTTGGCAGAGTCTGAGAATGATTAGCTGCGAGAGTCGATTTGCATAAAGCTGTGATAATTCTAGCTTGACACGTTGGTCTAGCGCTTGCAACTCCTCCCAAGCCAAGAAGAAGAGTAAAGAGTTTGTCAATAATTTCCTCATTGGTTGCCAGATCGACCTGTAATTTACGAAAATGGTCGTGTGCAGTATTTGAAATACCGGAATTAGAATCTGATGAAGCACAAAGTAGTGGTAAGAACGCTTCTTCGTCTGAAAAGGTAAACATGACAAATCTCAAAATATGATTCTTCAATACAGTGAAATTCTCTGGATCCAAAAACTCGCGCAAAAACTCGTTGGTAGCAATTGACACACCCTCTCTTTTGGAGAACGAGAAATTGAAAATTGAAGTAAACCAGCTGCTCAAGAAGGCCAGATCAGCCGGCATTGATTGATATTCACTTTTGACACGATCTGCTTCAACTGACCCTTTGTCGGGATAGGTTGCTTCAGGTAAAAGCCTCAAAAGCAATTTTAGCAGTCTTCTGGAAACAGATTCGGTTTCGAGGGAAATATTTTTCACAAATCGTGGGATCAGTTGCATCTTCACCCCGTGATCCTGGCCATCAATGGCCTTTTCAATATAAAATAGATCGAGACTCTTGACCATTTGGCTGTCAGTCGAGGAAAACTGGTCGAGCAACTTCTGGAACGGCAATTGAGCACCGGAACTGTTCAATCGGGTGTTGATATGTTGACAAGTTTGAACAACCATATCACGAGACTCTTCATGTGGAGATGCTAATTTGGTGAGCATGGGCACAAGGAAGCGATCTAATATTTCAGTGAGCTGCAAGTCAGTTGACATTGTGAATTTGAGGTCCACAGCCTTGAGAAGCTGTATTTCTTTTTGTTTATCCATTGAAAGATCAGTTGAATTTCTTTCGAAGGCGATTATGATTTGATAGTCGGATGCAGAGATTGCATCAATGGTGCATGCTGAAGCATGTTATACAAGTTAAACATTGGCAGTATGGTATGGCTATAAGAATGCTAAAAGACCAGTAATTAAGACCTGTAAGGATTGATTCTGGGACTATAAATGGAATTTTTTACAAGAGCAAAGAACTCAAAGTTGAAAAAAACAAAAGTGAAAAACTATTTACCCATATAAACCATTCATTAAAAGAGGTTGATTCAATTAGTAGATAAGCAAAAAACAGAAGAATTGACAAAAACCTCAGGGTCGCCATTCGCCACCCAAGTGTCAATGCAATAGATAAAAAAACAGAACCCTAGACCCTCGACTTGAATGCCCCACCACAAAGCTCGCAACTTAAATAATGCTTTAAATGAGGTGAAGATGGATATTTTCACCAAACTCAAAGAGTTTAAAGCATCAGAATTGAGTTTTTGGCTATTGATTTTCTCTACTGTGGTTAGTTATTGTCTTTGTGAATTTGTCCTCTTTTCTAGCAGAGTTTCAATAATAAAATAACTTAACGATTGTTCAGATTGCTGATTACTTTTCATTGTTTAATTATTGATTGTTCCGGTTGCTATTTACTTTTCATTGTTTGGTTGATTGTTTTTGATTGTGATTATTCAACATCAATACATTAAGGTTTGCAAACACCACTAGTTGCAACCAAGTCCATAAATTCAAACTTATTGGCATATGTATAGGGTAAACATGTAAATGGATACAACAAAAGAGCCAAAATATCTATATGTAAAAAAAAAACTAAAAAAAAAAACTCCGGAAGGGGTCAAGAAAGGCGCAAAAGAGCTCAAAGAAAAAAACATAATAAAGCGTCACCCCTCCACCTGTTTTCGAGCTCAGTTGATATGTCCCGTGCCCTCAACCAATCCTGCAAATGTCAATCATAACTGTCACACGACAACCAAATTGTAGGTTTGGAACCAAGATTACCTACTCTTTAGTTCCAAAAACGTACTTGTGACTAAACCAGAGCAATGAAACCAAACATTTCTCCAGTCTACCCTAAACTCCACATTAAAACAACACTAGTAATCAGCCAAATTTTTTTGAAACCGAATTTGGTGAACATCATCCCAATTTTCTTTGTAAGTTTTCAAACTCAATTAAGGTTATACGCTTTTCACTTCCATATACTAATAATTTTAGTGAAGAGAAAAGAGAAAAATCATAAAGAAAAACCGGTTTGCAGTGAAGACAACGTCCTCTGTTGATTTTGCCTTGAGCTACGCTGCCCACCAACCTCACACCCAACTGTTATTTACACCAGCTCGTTAGCAGGTCTGGAAAAGAGAACCCAAAGTTTGCTTGTCAAATCTTTGTCTCGAGTATCATCTTGAGAATCCAAGACAAGCAGGACCCTTTGCTCCGGCTTCTTTTATGTTCCTCACAGTTCACTCTCAGTCGTCTTGCTCACAGTTCAAAAGTCATCTAGACATATGGAAGAAGAAAGCAAGCCTGGGATACCTCCCTCTACTCCAAATTATGTTGTGATCAAGAGTGATCGTCCTCAAGACATTAGACAAGACAATGGCAGTCCTAAGAAGCCAAGCCACAGTGCTTTAGCAAGGGCTCTGAGATCTCAAACCAATTCCGATTCATCGGAGCCCATGGACAGGTTGTTTCCTTCCGCAGAGCCTTCACTTGTCTCTACTGGTCTTGTTGAAAATTCAACATCCTCCATATCCCCTACACTTTCAGGAAAATCCGCATTTTCGGTGGTGTCATCTTACTCCCCGCCATCATTACCTCCTAGTTTGAGTGAATCAGTCTCTTCAAGCACCGGAGAGAAACACATTCAACGTTTCAAGCATCACAAGAAACCCACCGTTTCAGACAATCCACGGCTAGTGGAGCTTTGTGAGCAGTTTATTGCTGAAAACAACATCGAAGGGCTCGCTAAGCTAGCCAGACAAAGAGGGTTACCACCAGGTCTGCGAGGTGCCGCTTGGCCGAAACTTTTGGCTAACCATCCGTATGTCTTCAAACCAAATATCGGATTAGCCGAAGGCAAACCTCTTTCATCTTCAAGCCATCACCACCAACACCATAACCATTCCCATCATCATCACCACCGACGTCAAACCAACGATTCAAAGAGCTCTGACAGTGGCAGTTCAAGTGGTAAAGCTCCATCTTCTTCACATCAGCATGCAAAGTCGCACGAAGAGATTCCAATACGCCGACTTAAAGGAGACATTAATCGTCTTCTTAGAAGAGTTGGATCGCAGAGATCAAAGCAACCTGACTCCCAACCCAAGCCACACCAAAACTCTCTCATCAGTGGCAGTATTTCTGCTAGGTCAACGCCAATGTCAATGTCCCCACTATCGGTGGCCTCCGAAGGCTCCCTGACCTTAGACCAGATAAACGGCGTTGTGTTGTCCGAGTCCTTGGAGGTCAAAAAATTCGAGATTCTGGAAGACTCCATCGAGGCTTTTCTAGTCAAATACAAAGGAATTGTCAGATACGAGTCGGGACTGGTCTGGCTAGCTTATGCTCTATCCGAGTGGGTTGATCCAATAGAGTACAGTGCAAGTGGTGAGTGGAGTACAGTGTTTGAACATTTAATGCTGGTTATATTACACACCCCAACCCATGACATTGGGATCAATGAAATTGAAGACAAGATTTCAGGAAGAAGCTATTACTACGAGCAAATTAAGCACACTGATGAAGACAATTCTTTTCAACAGACTTCTGATTCAGACACTCTCTCAGCTATTCCTACAACCAAGGAAGACAGTACCTCCACAAGAACAAACAAGATTGCTTCTCACCTGTTGACAGACAATATTTCTCTGTTTTTGTCGGGACTTCGTCGAGAACTCCCAGAACTCTGTACCCATTTTGACGAAGAGGATGTTTTGGCTTCTGTTGGCAGCGGTGACGAATGGGTCATTTGGTGGATCAAATGGATGGGGGCAAAGAGTTGGCAATCCCAAGATAGAGCCAGGATTTGGGACATTTATTTTGGTTTCAAGCCAGTGCATGACCCAAAAAATCCCACATTATGTGATACCAAGTCACTATCTACTGACAGTTCAGATTCAGACCTGGGAACAGATCCGTTCTGGTCACCCCTAAATTTAGAAAGGGTCCAAGAATCGATTTTACCGCCGCGAATTCAGCACTTGTTTATTTGTCTGGCTCTCATGAAATCCAAGAAAAATACACTATTGGAACTGGAGCAAAGTGAAATTCGCGAGTATCTTTCTCGTTGTAGTAAGACTAAGGATGTCGAGGGAATTATTCTGGAAGCTGGAGAAATTTGGCGATCCTGGCAATGGAAAGAGTTACAAGACGACGACGACTCCTAAGCATCTTTCCCTCGTTACTTTTTCTGGTCACTCTAAATTATCATTATTTATTACTACAATTTCCCCGCAATTCTATTGTTTAGTCTGGAACAACTCGCCTCCTTATTCAAAACTTTGTTTTTCTGAATAGTTTTTTTAGGCTTTCCGAAACCTTTTTTTTCCAGTCGTTGGCGACTTTTGATTGGCTCATCAGTCCGAGATGCCGGATCAAGTGACTTCCGGATATTAAATTTCTATAGATAAGACCTAACGGTATCACTTGTCGCTTTATCAACAGTAAACATTAGATAAGGATATGCTTTGAGTTTTATTCTAGCGCTTAATGCTGGATTATATTGACATACATTGTAAACTCCTGACACCGAGGCATGTTCCCCAAGTCGCAACTCCACGAGTCAGTTACGGGAAACAAAGAAGTACTTACATAGGCTCATAAAACTGTAGAGTGAGAAAAAAAAACAAAATGTGGGGGAGAAAAAACTATAAAGATTGAAAGTCAAGTCTAACCATTAGTAATGGGAGCAAAACTCTGATGTATGGTCTTGGATATCACATCGCCTCGAAATTTCATATTTCATGCTGTACTTCTTTGTCATATGATTTCTGTTCCTTGCCAAGTAATGGCGTGGCTAGTTCGAGACTTTATGATAATAACCATAAAATACAGGCGAGTACTTAAATTTTTTCAGTTAACAAAGATTATTAATTCATTTCAACTCTAAAAACAAGAAATCTTTGTTTATTTTGAAACATAAAATTCAAATCAGGCAAAAATGTAGCGTAGTTTCTCCATATATAGTATAACTAGGAGCGTCAAATATTTTTCCCTGCTAGCTGTAGATAGATTCTGAAATTTCAGCATTTCTCATCTACAAATAATGAGCATGAACTCTAGAACTTCTTTGGAAGCAGTAGATCCGGAGACTGCTAAAGACAGATACTATGCCGAGGACAAAGTTGACCTGAAGTATTCGGAACAAATTGAAATTTCTGCTTCTGACATCAATGGTAATAATTTTCGATATAATGAGGACTCTCAGCTTCATCGGGGACTCAAGGCTCGTCATATTACGATGATTGCCATTGGTGGTGCCCTTGGAACTGGACTTGTCATTGGTACTGGACCAGCTCTTGTTACTGGAGGTCCTGGGTCCATCTTTATTGCTTATTCCTTTGTCGGTATGATTGTTTATTTGGTCATGTGTGCCCTAGGTGAAATGGCAACATATTTGCCTTTACCTGATGGCTTTTCTGGTTATGCGTCTCGTTTTGTTGACCCTTGTTTGGGATTTGCTGTTGGCTACACTTACTGGTTCAAATATATCATTCTCTGTCCCAATCAGCTGACTGCTGCCGCTTTAGTGATGCAGTTCTGGGTTTCAAGAGAGAAGGTTAACCCGGGTGTTTGGATCACTATCTTCTTTGTGATTATTTTTGCAATCAATATTTTTGGAATCAAGTTTTTTGGTGAATTTGAATTCTGGCTATCCTCCATTAAGGTCGTAACAATCACTGGGCTCATAATTTTGTGCTTAGTTTTGGCTCTTGGAGGTGGCCCTGACCATGATCGAACCGGATTTAGATATTGGAAAGATCCTGGAGCATTCAGAGAGTTCACCAAGGGTGATCTCACTATCACAGGAGCTAAGGGCCGATTTGTTGCATGGGCTGCTGTTCTCGTAACTGCAGTTTTTGCATATCTCGGTATTGAATTGGTCGGTGTAACTGTTGGTGAGGCCCAGAACCCTCGACGAAACATTCCTCGAGCAATCAAATTGACCTTTTTCCGAATTTGCTTTTTTTATATTCTCTTGGTCTTATTGTTGGGAATGACAGTTCCTTACAACTCTGACAAGTTGGCTTTTGCCAAGAACGCCTCTACCTCAGCAGCTGCATCACCTTTTGTAGTTGCTATCGAGAACGCTGGTATTTCTGGACTTCCTCATGTGCTGAACGCTGCATTTTTGTTGTTTGTCTTTTCTGCCTCCAACTCTGATTTGTACATTGCAGCTCGAACCATTTACGGATTGTCAGTCAATGGAAAGGCACCTGCATTTTTATCAAAAACAACAAAGCACGGATTGCCTTTCAACGCCCTTTGGGTCTCTTCCCTGTTTTGTGGACTGGCATATCTTAATGTCTCTTCCTCATCTCAAGTTGTTTTTGGATATTTTGTCAATCTTGTATCTGTTTTCGGATTGATTTCTTGGATTTCAATTTTGACCACTCATATCTTTTTCATGAGAGCCTGTAAAGCTCAAGGAATCGACCGACATCGAGACCTTGTTTACCGAGCTCCATTCCAGCCCTATGGCTCTTACTTTGCCTTGTTCTTTTGCATTTTGATTTGCCTCTTTAAGAACTTCACAGTTTTCATTGGGGAATTTGACTACAAAAATTTCATTACCGGATATCTTGGTATTCCTCTATTTGTCATTTTCAACTTGGGATACAAATTTTGGTACAAGACTAAGAGAATCAAGCCTCAAGAGGCTGACTTTTACACTTACAAGGATGTCATTGATAAGCAGGAGGCTGACTTCCTTGAAGCTCAAGCTCGAGAAAGAGAACTCAATCCACCTGGCAAATATGCCAAACTCTACGAGAACACTTTAGGATTGTTGTTTTAGTGATTTACAAATTTGTATTTATTTAATGATATGCACTGATGGAGACAATGGATTCACATTTGACGTGACTACTGCTTCACCTGCGAAAATGTCTATCGAATATCTGTAATAAGAAAGCTAGTAAAGAATGAGGCGGGGTATTCTCTGGGGTAAAACCAGGCAATTAGTTTCGAGCTCATAGAGTGGGTTTGCCTGTGTTCCCAACAAGTGATTATGAATACGTTAAAATCACAATTTCCCCTCTGCCTGTTTCTTTTGTCGAACTTTTTGATGGATGTTGTAGTCAAGTTCAACATTTTTGAGAATGATATCTTTTTCACGGCTCCAGGAGTTTTTGACGTTCATGAAGCCTGCCTTCCATGCCTTGTCATAAACCTCTTTCTGGGCTCGCTCTTCTTCCCGCAACTTGTCTTGCTGAGCCATCCACTCCATGTGTCGGAGATCGTCATCAGAAGGTTCGTAAATGTGCCAAATGGTGTAATGGGGTAAACCGACAACAGACATTCCCATTCTTCGACACATTTTACCAAAACCTTCGGTTTCTGCGTGCTTTTGAAACGAAAAGGCAGGAAAATGGGCTCCATGGCGGAACACCTTTGCCTTGGCCAAAATGGACACACCTCCAATGCCATCCAGTTCCATTTCGGTATGAATGTCACCGTTTGGATCTCTCAGGTACGCCAAGTGTGGTCGCCAAGTGGCGTATTCTGCGTAGCCCTCGACTATGACAGCATCTTCATCCAAAGTGTCAGCTAAGCGAAGGCCAGCATCAGACTCTTTCCATGAGTTGAGATCATAAGGCTGCTCATTTCCTAACCAGTTAGGCAAGGGACGCCAAACATTAGGAACAATCACATCCTTGTCGTGGGACATGAGATCCTGCAAAATGGATGGAGGCACAGTCTGAACATCTGCGTCTCTCCAATAGACCCAAGAGTGGTCGGGTCTCAAAGCCACAGACAAAAGCCAATTTCGAGCTCTAGCCATTAACTTTCGACGAGGACCTTGGGCCTGGAATCCATGACGATCTGAAAACCCCTGACCGACAGCTTGACCGAAGTCTTTCTCGAAAATCTCGACTCGGCCAAATCTCCGAGACGGATCGGGATTAGACTGCAATGCATTAAGCTCTTTTCGGAGTACCTCCAAAGTGTTGTCTTTTGTGTCTGAAACTAGAAAAGCAAGATCAATCAAGACATGTGGATATGTCATCTTATCCATATGGGCGAAAAGCATGGGAAGATGAGATGCAGCATCACGAAGAGGAACCAAAAATAAGACTCGGTCATTATGCTCCCATCCACGCTCATGACCTTTGTAATCAGCGAGGTCGAAGTACTCAACTGAAGGCAAATCCGAAGAGGGCATTGCTGGTAATGAGGGTTTGGTGAATGGAACCAAGGTCAAATCACCTGTGAAAACCCATGACAGAATGCTGATGGAAACATAAAAAATGGTAACCATGGACACCAGAGCTCCTCCTTGGCGCTTTGAAATGGTGAATTTCGGGGGCTTAATGCCGTATCCCATTGCACTTGATTTCAAGCGAGCGTCGAGTTCAAACTCGGTCGACTTGTAAGGTAAAGACATGAACCTGACCTGGTGAAATGACTATGCGTTTTTTTTTTTTTTGGTGGAAATATATTGAGGAATTTAGTTTTTCCGGTGCAGTACGCAGACAAAACAATACGTTCCTGTCCAATGATGTAGATCAGGCCTCAGAAATCAAACGAGTGTGTGAGGATATCAAAGGGTCAAGTGCCGGATGATAGACTTGTTGCTGGTCCTTGTTAAAAATATTCAATTGAAATAAAACAGGGACAATAAAAACAAAGTTTAAACTATAGTGGCTTCAATCAAACTCTGAAAGTTTGGAAAATGAAACAAACACTGATTTGTCAGTCTCTGTTATCAGGACATGATGCTCGAGGCATGTTGCATTTTTTGTTCACAGAATATTTCCCTGGCCGTAACTCAGTTGTAGATTGTTCAATAAACGCGCATAAGTGGCTAATGCCTTTTTTTTCGAGGTCTGATAGCTGGTATTGGTTCCAAGGAATCTGAAACAGGGGTCAGGGTTATGCCTGAATTGGCAGTTTGAGATTGATGGGGGTTATTGATTCACAAATTCATGTAATAGTTACCCAGTGACTACTTGTGTTACTATAAGAATTACGACCGGTGTTTACCTTGGTATAAGCCTACAAATTATATAATGCAGGTTCATTTCTGTAAAATACCCAGCTTGTACTGACTTTGTCACGCACAGCACGTGACTCTCATATTGAGCTCTGAGAAGACAATTTGGTGATTACCGCTGAAATTGAACTTGTTCTTCTCGTAATCTAGTGATACAAAACACAATTTAGTACTTTATCGTAAAAGTAGTCGTCTCAGCTCATCTGATCTGTTAATTTCTGACTAATGTCTGAGGGGGAATGATCCAATAATCAATCACGTGATCACACTTATCGAGTCTGAAGAAACGGAAAAAAAAATAAAATAAAGCTTGTGTTGGCTAATGATTTGTGCAATCTCTGGCGAACCTGCCTCGGAACCCGTCCTATCACCCAAGTCTGGGTCAATCTTTGAAAAGAGACTCATCGAAACTTACATTGAGCAACATCAGAAAGATCCCATTACAGGTGATGATCTGGCCCTTGAAGACTTGATCAGAATAAATACTACAGTCAATGACACCAAGCCAAAACCTCCACAGTACACTTCTATTCCGTCGTTATTACAAGCTTTTCAAAATGAATGGGATGCTACTGCGTTAGAGGTGTTTTCTTTGAGACAGCAGCTACATGAGTCCAAAACTGAGCTTTCCACGACGTTATATAAGTTGGATGCCGCGGTTCGAGTTGTTGCTCGTCTCACGAGGGAGCGGGACGAAGCCCGAAAGGCTTTGGAAGAGCTTTCTGCGAATCTCGGACAAGATTAGTGATTGTATTGAGTTTTTTGAGAGTTTGGGTGCGATTCTTGATTCTTCAACAAGAATAAGCTGGAACAGGCCAAAACAAGCTAAAACCACCGACTTTGGAATGTTGAGCTATTAGGTGGCTAATTGTTAAATTGAGATTCCCAATGCGTGTCTAATAGCTGGCAGATAGGTGTGATTAATTAGCTCAGGTTGGTTACAATCAATCAAGGATTGAAGAGAAAGATGGAAATAATGGACAGTCCATTTGTTGGAAAGGACAGTCATTTGTTGGAACAAAAGGCAGAAAAATGTCTGATGTGGAATACAAGAATCCCAAATTTTACAGAAAGATAAAAATTTGACTGTCAATCATATGGCAAAGAAGGTTGGCAAAATTTGTATATTGATCAGTGCTAGCAGTGGGCTGTTAATAAGGGTCAGGATGGTGGGCATTTGTTTCAGCAATTGAGCTGGCTGGCAAAGGTTGATCGATAAATTACCACATACCCCATTTGCTTTCAAGTCAGTCCTGATAGAATTTCTAGTAATAATAATGTATGTTTTTACACAGACCTCTCTAAGATGCAAATTTTTCAATATCAAACAAAAGGCTGGATACCTGAACTCGATCGGCTTTGAACTTTTCGTGAAACGCTTCTTGAGGACGTTCGAATGGGCGGCGCAATTTTGGTGTTTGCCTTTTCATTTTGATTACCAGTCTTTGATCGAGTCTTTCCTACAACCAAATCATCTACCGACCCCGACTTTATGTTTTGTGGAAGCCTTCTTTTCGGGCCCTTAGCACGGGTTCTTGTGGCAGTCTGTAGCTTTGTCTTGGAATGAGCTAACTCGGCCGAATCAAAGGTACTTGCTTTACGCAACTGATTAGCCCCATCATTAACCACTTTACACCCATTCTGAAGTGGATGCCCGCGACTCAATAATGGACCCAGCTGGTCTTTAAAACCTCGGCTTTTACCCAACTTGACAGGAGATGCAGATCGAGATCTCAGAGTTGTTGCATAGGTTTGAGTAATCATCTCTGTAGTTTCATCATGAATGTTTGTACTTTTTGGCCCATCAGTTTTCTGAAGTCGTGAATGGGCCCGAGTCAGTTTCTCCAATACCTCATCGCGTCTATCAGGGCTTTGAGGACCATCGGTTTTCTGCAGGCTGGAATGGGCTCGTGTCAATCTCTCCAATACTTCGTCTCGAATCTCAGGGCTTTGAGGACCGTCGGTTTTCTGCAAGCTGGAATGAGCTCGCGTCAACCTCTCCAATACTTCATCTCGAATCTCTGGACTCTGAGGACCGTCGGTTTTCTGCAAGCTGGAATGTGCCCGTGTCAATCTCTCCAATACTTCATCTCGAATCTCAGCATTCTTTGGCCCATCGGTCTTGTGTAGCTTAGAGTGAGCTCTAGTCAATTTCTCCAATACCTCATCTTGAATCTCTGGAGTTTTCGGCCCGCCAGTTTTGTGAAGTCCAGACTGCACCTTAGTTATTGTTTCCAAAGCCTCATCATTTACAGACTGTCGAACCCCATTCGACTTGGCAAGTGGTGGTTTGGGAGACACCACAGGCTTTTTCTTGCCCAGCGAATCTCTAATTTGTTGCAATCGCACATTTCTCTCGACATCCTCTTTCTCCTTGAGCCTCCTCTGTTCGAAGGGTGACTGTTCGAGTGTCGGTGTTGTCTTTGTGGGTGATACTCTGCCAGTCCACTCAGGTATGGTATCTTTTGATTCGGGAAGAGGGATTGCCTTTTTTGTGGGTGCTATTCTAAAAGATGGACTTTTCACTGGAGACGGTGATCGAGACAACCGAATGGATTGAGCACGTTCAGAAGAGCCTGTCCCTTTCAATGCAGATTCTAGCCACGACGACTTTTTAGTAGCAGATCTCCTGGGATCTTCCTGTGCACTAGACTCTCCCAATGCAGGGCTTTGTTCTTCAGAAATAGGCTGGGGGGAGTCATCGATAATGATAGTTGTCTTTGTGCTGCTTTTGGAGGGAGTTGAAAGTGTGCGACTCAAATTGCTCTCTCGAAGAGATTCTCTGATTGAGTCCTTCAAGGACTTTGTTGACCTGTGAGAACTCAGGGTATTTGTTCTACTTGGTGTTGACTGGGAGACTAGATTCACAGAAACGGGTGTTGGTGAGTTAGACTCTTCGGGTGTGTCAACAGATATAGGACTCTGGGCCACTGCAGGAGAACGACCCTGTCTGGCAGCCATTAATTCTTTGATTCGGTCCATCGAAGGCTTTGCTTTCACAGGTGGTAAAGACGGTGATGCTAAGTGAGTGGGTGACTGGATCTCTATACTTGAGTCAGAATCAATATCAACAGGATTGGCTGCATCCCCCTCAACTTGTTTGAGATCTTTAAGAGTGCCATGTCTTCGAAGAGCAGATGCAATAAAATTACCTCGAGAGGGCGACGGGGACCTAGGTGAGCCAATAACAGGAGACCTCAAGTCAGGTTTCAGTCGTGTGGGGGATGGGGTAGAGAGATTCGGTTGCGAACCGGAAGCCATCCCAGGTAATAGTTGGGGACTCTTGTTAATAAATGATGGGGATGTTGGTTCCCTGTAGCTCTGCTGACTTCTTAAACCAACCATTGAATTACTTTGGCCAAATCTGGCCTCAGTTGGAGTCTTAGGAGTAGTTGGAGGTTCCAGTGTCAATTGAGAGAGCTTTTTCTTAAGACCCAGGGTTGGCTGGTCTTTTTTATTTGGAGTTAGTGCTTTTGGAGAATCTTGATTCCGCAGAAAGCTGACGGGGGAGTTTTCAGTTTTTGAAACATCTTCGTGACCCGTAAAGAATCTGTCTTGAGCTCTGGGAGTGCTTCTTTCAGTTGACGTTTGAGTTTTACGCAACGAGTCTCGATTGACATAATGACTAGCTGAACTCTCAGTAGGTTTGCTTTCTGTACGCTTTTCAGCGCTCTCAATAGGCTTGTTTTCTTTACGCTTTTCAGCGCTTAATTGCGCCTTGATTTGATCCTTGAGATATTGAGAATCTGAAACCTTTCTGGTAGTTGGTTTTCGTTCACTAATGGCTGGTGCCAACTCCTTGGCTTGCTCCTCACCAACTAAGCTGTTGATGGTAGCGGCTACCGTTTCACGATCTACACGATTGGTCTCCTTTTTAGGACTAGTAGATCTAGCTCGCTGAGCTCTCAATTGCCGTCTTCTTTCCTTTCCTTGTAGAATTTCAGACTCTAACTTTTGAGCCCGAATTTCATCTTCCCGGTTTCTATGGTTAGAAAATGTATCAAGACAAGAAGCAGACAAACAAATACTTACGTTTTCTCATCCAACTCCCGAATCCGTTTCAGGAAGTCGTTGACATCAGCATTTTCAGCCATGATTGGAGGGTCTGTTGGTTGTGGATTTAGTTTTTCAACTTCAAGGGTTGGTGTCTAGTTGCCCAGCAACCATCATGTGACTTGGTTTTTATTTACTTAGTTTAACAGTTTCCGCTTTTCGTGAATATTCATTAAAATTGATTTATAGTTGGTCATTAGTTAGGAAATGTAAAACAGTGAGTAAGTTTACTGAAGAATATTTGAGTCTTGTACAAAAAACATCTTCGCTGAGCTAGGTCTGAGCTAATCGCATTATCAAAGCAGCCATCACTATAGGATGGACACATACACTGGCTGAGTTCTATTTTTAAATTTCGGTTTGACATACTTTATAACGTTTAGCGTTTAGTGTTTGGTGTTTAACATTTATGGTTCAGGTCACTATACGTATATTTAGGACTCAGAGAACCTGTCAACGTAATACTCCTTGTTTATTATAAGACTTTCTATCTTACTACCTATGAATAGATTATGTGGCTTTTTTACTTGGTCCTTTTTACCTTCAAAAAGAAGAATGTACTAATAGCTTACCCGCAATTCTAGCATTAAGGTTAACCTCCAAACAAAACTGCTAATTACAGTATCAAAAGTCCAGCCAGCTAAGTCTGCCAACTGATCATCTATATTGGTGGCCTGTAAAGTGAACAGGCAAGTGTGAAAGTGGAGATGCAACTCAGCAAAGTAATATGGATATTCAGGGGCGGGGGTGCGAAAGTAGAAGGAAGGGTAGGACTGTGGAGTCTAGGGCTAGGTGTCAATGTAGCAATCTTGAAGAAAAAGTAAAGTAGAAATAAAGATCCAACCCTTAACGTTCAATAGCCTCCAGATTATGATCTATTTTGGTATTTTTCAACTCATTATTGACATATATACTCAAAAAGTCGTAACATTTAAAGTTTCAAAAGATCCACAAGGCCCAATATTTGTCAAATATCTTTTGGCTGAAACGACTTTGGCATTTGTTGTATAGACTTTGATAATTGCAGCGTTTTGTTGCTAAATCTGTCGAAAAAGAACACCTAAAAATCACAACTGTTAGTGTCTTGACAGCTGTTTTTATAAGAATTTATGCATCACTTTTTTTAGACTCAAAATCTGACAATTAAGCCTTTTTGACCTATCTTTATCACACAATTTTTCAGTCATTTTACCCGATTTGATTCCATTTCGAAGCTCTGAAAAGGATTAACTGTTGAGGTTCTCATTGAAGGAATATACCCGAGCCAAGAGCCAAGAGCCAGAGTGCTAAAAGTAAAAACCAAAGCGTTATAGGCAAGGATTAGTCCTATAAGCAAACCAAAAGAGCCAAAGAGGCAGGAGCTTGGAAAAAATCAGAGTCTGATAAGGGAATCCGACAAAACTAGCTAACTACAAGGTCTTGAAATTTGATCAAGGTCCGGAAACGTCTTGAAACAAGATATAGAATAGTGAATAAGAACCACTGGTTCATTGATATTTACTTATCACAAGAGATTTCAACTTGACACAAGAGATTTCAACTCGACACAAGATATTTCGACTCGACACAAGATATTTCGACTCGACACACCGGATTTCGACTCGACACAGCAGATTTCGATTCAAACACAATGTCTGCTCAACCAACATCTTTGACCTGGCATATTTCAAATCCAGACAAGTTTAGATCACCAAAACAACCTCTGAAGTACATCAAGCATATAAGACAAGTGTCTCCTGGTCAGAAAGATATTCCCAATGATGCATCAGTTTCTTCTAATACCACTTTGAGTAGCCCGTCATCTACAAGATCATCCTCAATTTCGACTTTGGAATCTAGCACTTCTAGTTCTCTCTTTACGACCGAGTCTTCTTCAAGCATCTTTTCTTCATCTTCCCTGTTGAGTTCGTCTTCAATAGCATCCCAAAGTTCTTCTTTGCAGTCTAGCAGCTCATCCTCAAGTTCAAAAATCTCAAGTGAAAGTAGTGTTAGCATATCATCTACTACTTCCACCACCGATAGTACATTAAGCGCATCGCTAAGCTCGAGTCGTTCGTCGTCATTGGTTGAATCAACCTCTTCTCGAACGAGCTCTTCTTCTCATAGCTCCCAGGTTGAAAGCTCTTCATCAACTGCAGAGTCGAGTTCGGAGCCCACTCCAACCACAACTGAGGCTCCAACATCTACAAGCCAAGATGCCCCAGTTAAGCCCATTACCATAACTACTGAAATTGACGGAGAAGATGTGGTTGTTACTGTGTGGGGCACCCCATCAGGGTCACTGGAAACATCTAGTGGCTCAACACTTGATCCACCAAGCAGTGGAACTCCAACAGGCACAATTGTGGGCTCAGTAGTAGGATCTGTTGCCGGTGTTGCGATTCTGGCAGTGTTGGTACTTATGCTTATTGCTCGAAAGCGTAAGAAGCCACTGTTAGATGCCGGTGAAAAAGAGGAGCTGTCCCATTCAGACTCCCAACTCTTATCGCACCCGCCAGGAGGACCTGATTCCAGTTATTCTGCATATAGAGGATGGACCGCTTCAGATACGCCGGGCCATGCAAGTGTGGGCTCCTCTGAATTCACCCACCGACGATCTAACTCTGGTATTTCTGACAATGGACGGACATACTTTAGAGAACCACGAGTCGCCAATGCATCACCACCTGCGGAGTCAGCAAACCCTATAGGATTATTCACTGAAGTCGAATCCCCCCCTAGCTCCGAACCAACGTCTCCAGTTACCACAACCAATTCATTTCTGGACCCTGACACTCAGCCCTCTGAGGGTCTTCGTGAACAACAACGAAATATCGCTTTGAATTCAATATTGCATCAATATGAACGAGTCCATGGGGTTGGAGCCGACGACGTTCCTGTCGAAGGGCTTACTCTACCTATGGGCTACTTCGAGACTGTGGAGGAGGAGGAGGAACATTTGGAACACCCTGTTTATGCTCAGCCCGAAGCTGCACCATCAAGAGAGTCTCGGTTCACCGAAACTGGCTCTCTTTAATATTTAATATAGTTGTAATCAATCAGCTATGCGCATACTTATGGCTAAATACTACTGTGACGCTCTAACTACACCCACATGAATTATGCCAAATGAATAGATATTTTAGACTATTTACTCCTGAGTAATACGGGTGGAGGTGTACTGGTTGGAGTGCTTGATAACGGGCTTAATGACACCCTTGGCAGCAAGATCTCGCATGGCAACTCGGGCAAGAGATCCTCCAATCTTGAGTCGGTCGACAAGGACAGAGACAGTAACAAGCTTGCAGTTGGCAGCCTCCTTGAAAATTCGGTCGTAGAGAGGCTGGTCAAGGATGACGTGGTGCTGAGCCTTATCCTTCATCTTCTGGGCGGACCACTTCTTCTTTCGGGACTTTCCTCCAGCCATAGCGGCGGCGGCCTTAGCGGCCTTGGTCTGCTGCACTTTAGGGGGCACTTGAATTAGTTTCAACTCAATCATACATTTGGTAATCAATCAATAGGTCACAATGATACCGGAAACGCCACATCGATTCTGAAGCTATCATTCGTTATGCAAAGTGCCTGTTGAAACATTGTCTGAATCTTTCATCCTGTTTTGGTACTTACTGTTTGACTATTATTCCTCTGTGGTAGAAAAAAGAGAGTCTTGAATTAAAATTTTGAATATCTCAGAGTCCGCAAGAGGTTCACGTGACTAATTCTCCCGAAAAGGAAATGAACTCTTTATGTAAATACACCAGTCACAAATGTCATGTGAGCATCAGTCTTCGTTTAGCTATAGAGTTTGAACATCAACTCTAAAATGAGTTGGAAGCTTCTTCAAACTAAAATCGAAACTAAAACTATATTGATAGGTGGTCACCACATATAATCATCCACGAACACATATAATCATCGATGAAGTGATTGAAGAATAAAAGTGAATACGTAAAGTGATCAACTAGAAAGCATGATGGAATATAAAAAGCGGATAGGCTAAGTTTTTTTTTTACCCTTGTAACAAATTTCTCAAGTAAATGAAAATTTACAATCACATGATATTACACGTGACAACAAACTTGTCAAAATTAGTTTGATAAATTAAATACTCAGCAAAACAAACCTACCGAAATGTCAAGCAAGCGAGGCGCGGCCTTTCAGATTTCGCGTGAAACACTTCATGTAGACGAAGAGAGAGAAGATGAACCTGTAGAGGTCACTCGTGCAGCTTCTGCTACCACAATGGCCAAGCGAAAAATTGCTCCATTGCGAAAACGTCGAGCAGAGCCTCCAAAAGAAAACCAACAGCTTGCTCACAACACTGTAGATGACTTGCAGCTCGAACGAATAGCTCTCAATCAACAGTTTAGAGATTCCATTATTTCAAAATTGTCTTTGGATGAAGCTGTTGATTTAAGTCAATGTGTTCAAAAGTATCTGGAGTATTCCAAATCTTTAGGAAAGCCCTCAATTGGATTTTCCACACCTGCTCCAGTTGCAGCCGAGCCTCAAACTAAGGAGCTCCCAGAGACTGATTTGAAGACCGCTGCTTCTACAGCTTCTTCAGGAGGAGGGCTGTTTTCATTTGGTTCAGCCAAAACTTTCAAGGCCTCTGGCACCAATTCACAAAGTGCTCCCGCACCTTTTTCATTTGGATCAAACAACCATGAACAAGAAAAGCCTAAGAGCACTGCACCGTTCTCTTTTGGGAACAAAGCACAAGTCTCCACACCTTCTTTTGGTTCTTTTGGATCTAGTTCTGCTACTAAGCAAGCTGAAGATAATAAGCCAAGTGCCGATATTGCAGCTAAACCATTTTCATTTGGATCATCGACCCAAGAAAAAAGTGAGAGAGAGTCCAAGCCGTCCAATTCTGAGAAAGACGAGTCCAAGCAGTCCGATGCTGAGAAAGACGAATCCAAATCGAAGGGCCCATCGTTTTCAATTAATACTGTCCCCACCTTAAAGAACTCACCATTTTCATTTGCAGGCACACAAGAAGCCAAGTCCGATTCCAAGTCGGAATCAACTGGACCAGTGTTTAGTTTTGAAGCCAAGCCTGTAACCAACTCCCCATTTAGCTTTGGTTCAGTTGACAAGGAGGACAACAGTTCCAAAGCTCAAGCTGAAAAAGAAGTATCAAGTGCCGACAAGTCAAGCTCAGAGCCAAAGGCAGCTTTTTCATTCAAGCCCAGCTCCTCAGCATTCTCTTTTGGAAGCACTACAGATTCTCAAAGCGACAAGCCTACAAACAAGTTTACCTTCAACACACCGACTGGTGATGCTGTAAAAGACCACACCTGGAAACCAAACCAACCCTTAGTTTTTGGAAATGTGTCTGGTGACAAGCCAACTTCTGGAGCAGCACCATCCACATTCTCATTCACAGCCAAAAAGACCGAGGGAACAGATAGCTCATCGACTCCCACTTTCAGCTTCACCCCCTCTAATGGATCAGGTGCAACACCTGCATTTGGTGTCTCTACTGGCCTGTTTTCTAAGAACACAGACTCAGGCAAGAACCAAGAAGAAACAAAACCATCCCCGAAAAACGAGGATGATGATTCACCCAAAACTACAACTGACAGTGAGGATTTGTCAGGAAAGGGTCCTGGAGAGGAGAACGAGACTGCTGTTTTCGAACAAAGAGCAAAATTATTTATTCAAAAGGGCTCCTGGGAAAATGTAGGACTCGGCCAATTGCGAATTTTGGTTGACGACACCACCAAAAAGGCCCGAGTTTTGTTGAGAGCAGATCAATCTGGTCGAGTTCTTCTCAACACCGTGTTGAGACCTGAATTGTCTTACACCGCCACTGCCAACAATGTTAATATTTTGGATTTCGACGAGGAATCCAAACCTCTCAAATACATGGTTCGAGTCAAAACCGCAGATGACGCTCAGCGGTTAAGCTCCAAGATGGAAGAGGTCAAGAGCTAAATTGTGAGAAGCAAACAGGGATCATTCCAATTTGTAGACTATGGAGCTTACAGAAATTGTAAAATAGATTTTATCTGTTAAATTATTCAATTGACCACCAGACCAATCCAAGACGCGCTTTAGTGGCCTTGCATACAATCAGATTGTCATTTCATATGCTCCTCTTTATTTTTTCATTTTTTTTCTGTTTCAGTTTTTCCAATTTTTCATTTTTTTTTCAAGCTGTTTCAAGCTTTTTCAGACTTTCTTTCGAGAAATAACGTTTAACACACTCCGAAGTTTAATTTGGGCGACTTCGCAGTTTTGTAATACAACCTCCCCCAATGAGGGCGGTATCTGCCAGCAAAGTATATAGTTGCAGTTTACGATGCCATAAAAAGATAAGGAAATTATATCAAAACCTAGAAGTCCCTCTTGCTAATATTTTTTCGCTATTCCACTAAACTCCCCGAACTCGCTGTCTCGTTTCTCCAGTTTACAAGTTATGGAATTAGAGTTTAAGGTTGAAGTCAAGATTTTTCATAGTTCTTTGTTGTAATAATGAGTAATTGCAAGATTTGGTTATAAAAAGAGTGACTGAAATATTCCTATAAGTTTACTCTGACTGGTTCTGACCTTAACTCCCTTGAAAAAAAAATCGAAACATGATGCAAACCCGGATTGCCGCAAGAGCGGCCAAGGTCGCTCGTATGTCAAAACTGCGTCCTGCCTCGACTAGCTCCACAAGACTTTTCTCAACCTGCAAATCACTCCAAAACCAAGCAGCCCAGGCTAAGACCAGCACTCAGTCAAGACCTCAGCCCTCACCAGCTTTCCAAAAATCAACAGGGCAGCCTGAAGCTCTGAAAAAGGCCCAGGAATCTGGCGCTGATATGGACGATTCTTTCATTGGTCTTTCTGGTGGAGAGATCTTCCACGAAATGATGCTTCGACATAATGTTGACACCATTTTTGGTTACCCAGGAGGAGCCATTCTTCCTGTTTTTGACGCTATTCACAACTCCAAATATTTCAACTTTGTTCTACCAAGACATGAACAGGGTGCTGGCCATATGGCTGAGGGATATGCTCGAGCCTCTGGCAAACCAGGCATTGTTTTGGTGACATCTGGTCCCGGCGCGACTAACGTCATCACTCCTATGCAGGATGCTTTGAGTGATGGAACACCTATGGTTGTTTTCACTGGCCAGGTTGTGACTGGTGCCATTGGAACTGATGCTTTCCAGGAGGCCGATGTTGTAGGAATTTCTCGATCCTGCACCAAATGGAACGTCATGGTTAAGGACGTTGCCGAGCTTCCCAGACGAATCAACGAAGCCTTTGAAATCGCTACTTCTGGTCGTCCAGGACCTGTATTGGTGGACTTGCCTAAGGATGTAACTGCAGCCATTTTGCGAGAGCCTATCCCCACCAAATCCACTATTCCCAGCCACAGTCTCACTAATTTGACTTCTGCTGTTGCCACTGAATACCAGAAAGCTGCCATCAACCGAGCCGCTGACTTGATCAACAAGGCCAAGAAACCTGTTCTCTATGTTGGCCAAGGTATTCTCGGCTCTGAGAAGGGACCTGAACTTCTCAAGCAACTCTCTGAGAAGGCACAGATTCCTGTTACCACCACTCTACAAGGATTGGGTGCTTTTGACGAACGTGATCCCAAGTCTCTCCACATGCTGGGTATGCACGGTTCTGGATATGCCAACATGGCCATGCAAAATGCCGACTGTATCATTGCTCTTGGTGCTCGATTCGACGATCGAGTCACTGGTTCAATTGCCAAATTTGCTCCTGAGGCACGACAAGCTGCTCTTGAGGGACGAGGAGGCATTGTTCACTTTGAGATCCAAGCCAAAAACATCAACAAGGTTGTTCAGGCTACTGAGGCTGTGGAGGGAGATGTTACCGAGAACATCGAACAACTTCTTCCCTTGATTGAGGCCCGATCTCCCTCTGAGCCTTCTCGAAAAGAATGGATGGAGGTGATTGCTGACTGGAAACATAAATTTCCCTTTATGTTTGAAGCCGAGGGCGAGGATGGTGTTATTAAACCCCAATCTGTCATTGCTAAGCTTTCCGATCTTACTGAAAACAATAAAGACAAGACCATCATTACCACCGGTGTTGGCCAGCATCAAATGTGGGCTGCTCAGCATTTCAGATGGCGACAACCTCGAACCATGATCACCTCTGGTGGTCTTGGAACTATGGGTTATGGTCTTCCTGCCGCCATTGGTGCTAAGGTTGCAAGACCTGACTGTGATGTGATTGATATTGATGGTGATGCTTCCTTCAATATGACTCTGACTGAACTTTCCACTGCTGTCCAGTTTGGAATCGGTGTCAAGTGCATTGTCCTCAACAACGAAGAGCAAGGTATGGTCACCCAATGGCAATCTCTCTTTTACGAAAACCGATACTGCCATACCCATCAGAAGAATCCTGACTTCATGAAGCTTGCTGAGTCTATGGGAATGAAGGGAATCCGAATCACTCATATTGATGAACTTGAAAGTGGTTTGAAGGAAATGCTGGATTACAAGGGACCTGTTTTGGTTGAGGTTGTGGTTGACAAGAAGATCCCTGTTCTTCCAATGGTACCTGCTGGCAAGGGTTTGCATGAGTTTTTGGTTTTCGATGCTGAGTCTGAGAGAGCTCTTCGTCCTGAACGTCTCAAACATGCTCCTGCTCCCCATGTTCACCAAACCACCTTTTAAAACAGTCTAATTGCATTGATTTATTGACTTATAGTTGAATATTTACGCTTACAAGTTGCCAATTGTTTAAATTCAAACTGGTCAGAGTTGACCTGTTTGGCTGTACCCTTTCTAAGTAGTCAGGTTTAATCGGACTCGGAAGTGAGTATTGGATATTCCTATTCAGTTTTAACAAAATCCAGTTTTTATACAAAATAGCTCTGACTATCATTCTATTGGATACTGAATGTTTCTCTAATTATTTGACTACTGCTACTGTATGTTTGGCTATTGCTGCTGCATGTTTGACTACTGCTACTGTATGGTTATGGCTACTGTTGAATTGATTGAGCTTTTTGTTCCAATAATTCGTCATCCACGCAACATTCTGGCCATTTTAGCCGCCAAAGTTAATAAGTTCTAAATTTTCATTATTACACAGACGATTTGACTCTTAAAGTGTTGGGAACTGCATGTCAGTTTAACCAGGGATTGTTCACCCTAACAAAAAAGAAAAGTGCGGCTTTTCTGACCTGATAAACTCTCGCCCCACAAAAAGAGAACAAAAAAAACAAAAAAAAGGGACAAAAGAGAGCAAGAAACAGTGAAAAAAACAAAAAAATGAAGTAATGCATGAGTGCGGCTTAATTTTCAAACTTAAGAATGGGCGAAACGCTGATACTTCTTGAACAATAATTGAAAGGATCTCACATTTACGAGTTCGAAATATTAGTTGGCTATTCTTTCTACACATTTGACATAGTTTCCCCTACCATTTCATACTTGTCTAGCAGAAAACTTTTCAAGTAGCGATAGAAAACTAAACAGTTCGGCCTTGGTCCGGACAAATCTAAGTTCAGGCATAAACTCGGGAGACAGTAAAATTAGAGTACCCCGCGTCAGCGGCTATTGGCTAAATTTGATATATATTGGAGAATAGTAGATCAGCTTCCTCTGTATCTATTTGATTTGAACAACCTTTCACAAGAGATGCTAAGAACTTTGCGAACTGCTCAGTCTGTGAGGGCCTGTGTGCGAACTGGCCAACTGCGAAACCTCTCTTCGTCGGCCCGACTATTGGCTGCTTATGCAACCTCTCATACCAAAATCTCTAATCCCCAGGATACAATGGGTTTTCTCGATGGTAAGGCTGTCAAGTCCCAAGCTACTGAATGGTTTGAGGTTCACGATCCTGCCACAAACAACTTGGTGACTCGAGTACCCCAGTCTACTCAAGCTGAGATGGAAGCTGCCGTCAAGTCTGCTCAAGCAGCCTTTGATCAATGGAAGGAAACCACAATTTTACACCGTCAACAATTTGCATTTAATTTCGTCCGATTGATTCGAGAGAATTGGGACCGGCTAGCTGCTGCCATCACATTGGAGCAAGGAAAGACTCTTGCTGATGCCCGTGGTGATGTTCTTCGAGGCTTACAGGTTGCTGAACAGGCCTGCAGCATTCCATCAACCCTCATGGGAGAAACTCTTGAGGTTGCCAAAGGAATGAAGACAGAGATGGTCCGAGAACCCCTCGGTGTTGTAGCTGCTATTTGCCCCTTCAACTTTCCTGCCATGATCCCTCTGTGGTCTATTCCCACTGCTCTAGTCACTGGAAACACTCTTATTCTTAAGCCTTCTGAGCGGGATCCCGGAGCTGCCATGATCCTGGCTGAGTTGGCCGTTGAGGCTGGAGCTCCTCCTGGTGCTGTCAACATCATTCATGGTGGAAAGCCCACTGTCAACTTTATCTGCGATGCCCCTGAGATCAAGGCCATTTCATTTGTTGGAGGTGATGCTGCCGGCAAGCACATCCATCAGCGAGCTGGTGCTAACGGTAAGCGAGTTCAAGCCAACCTGGGTGCCAAGAATCACTGCATTTTGATGCCTGATGCTGACAAGAACTTTGCTCTTAACTCCATTGTTGGAGCTGCTTTTGGTGCTGCTGGACAACGATGCATGGCCCTTTCAACTCTTGTCACTACCCAGGGCACAGACTCCTGGATTCCTGAGTTAGTCGAGCGAGCCAAGAAGCTTGTTGTCAGTGGAGGTTTTGAGCCTGAAGCTGACCTTGGCCCTGTTATTTCTCCCCAGGCTCGTGAGCGAGTTGAAGGCTTGATTCAATCTGCTGTTGATGAGGGTGCCACAGTTCTTCTCGATGGACGAGGATACAAGTGCGACAAGTTCCCTAATGGAAACTTTGTTGGACCCACCATCATCACTGGTGTCAAGCCTGGAATGAAGTGCTACGATCAAGAGATTTTTGGTCCTGTTCTCATTGTGGTTGACACTGCTTCTCTTGATGATGCCATCCAACTTATTAACGGAAACAAATACGGAAACGGAGCTGCCATTTTCACTCGATCCGGAGCTGTAGGCCACAAGTTCCAGAAACAAATCCAAGCAGGTCAAGTTGGAGTTAATGTTCCAATTCCCGTTCCTCTTCCCATGTTCTCATTCACTGGAAACAAGGGATCTTTCTTGGGTGACTTGAACTTTTATGGAAAGGCTGGTGTCTTTTTCTTGACTCAGTATAAGACCGTCACCACTCAATGGCGAGAGGAAGATGTCACCTCTCAGAAGGCTTCTGTTAACATGCCTACTCAGACTTAGAGAGAGAGATATATAAAAGTAAGCGACAGAAATGTCGACGAGGTGCTGACGAGATGTCAACAGTAATATATGACTGAAATGATGATTTTTTAGTACAAGATAGTAATTAAACGTAAATAAACGTATTAGAATGGAGACCAAGAGAGAGAAGCTATGGCCTTTAGAGATGAAAAAAAAGCCCAGTTGACAATATGGGAAAGGGATAACACTTTTTTGTTAACATAGTCTTGGCCAGGATTCCAAGTCGTCTTAGCCTTGATTTTTTCGTTTTCTAGTGCCCTGGAATAGGAGTTTAAAAATGCAGATTGAAGCAAATACAGAAATGACATTAAAAAGTAATGCTGTGATAAGACTAGAGGATTCAATACAGTTCTACATCCTATTTTTTATTCCACAAAAAGGTGGTTTTATATTCGTATAGATTTTCAATTTTTTGCGACAAGAAAAGGGCGTCTGGTGTAGTTGGTTATCACATGCGCTTAGCATGCGCGAGGTCCCCGGTTCGATTCCGGTGTCGTCCACTTTCCTTTTTTTGCAATTTTGCAGATTACATGTACGTTTCGAATTTCTTTGTTTGTTTGATACACAAATTACTTTGTGGGCTAATTTCAACTGATGTATTTTGGGGTTACATTTCTTACATTTAAGACATAAATGCCATCAAAATATCGAATCAACTAGATGACGTCATTTTATTATTAAAGATCTGAAAACAGTAACCAAATGTCTGTTAGCACATGGCCTTATTTACTACTATGAACACTTTTATTTCTTTCTTAATAGAGGCTGAGTTTCAAAGTTGAGCATCAGCCAATGGAGACAGTCGAGAAAAAGATATGACTTGCATGCGGAGTAGCCCTAACATCTGCTTTAGGTGAAAGAGAGACCATACAAATTCTTCTTTTCACTTTGAAGAAAGATAATTAGAATCAAACCGAACTGAAGTCATTTCAACTTCTTAAACTGCGCCTCTGCTGACTTTCGTCACATTATTTGACAACCCTCAGACTGCCCCATTATTTACTATTAGCGTTTAACCTTCAGTATAGCTGCCTTGATAATGTCATATGGGAGATTTGCTCCAAACTGCAAGCAGCTCTCCAGAAAACAGGACTTCAGGATTACCATAATAGAGACACTACGGCGGTATGAAAGTGTAGCAGCACGGCAGCAAGTAAAACAGAATTAATGCCACACTTTAAAGTCATGGAAAGTGCCCCAACCTCCCTAGAAACACATCCACTCTTTATACTTCCAAAGTCAAAGAAAAAAAAACTCTCAAAAAAATTAAATTTTAAAAAAATGAATAAAAGGAAAACTGAAAAAGGAATCTAAAACAAACCATACATCTTTGGCATCCCACTGACCTTTTAATTTTTTTCTCTTACAAACTTTTTTTTTCTTTTTTCTAATTTCCAAGCCTTTGCGTGTACCAAACACAGCCGCCTTTTTTCGGTGCCTTGGGTTTCTCCCTCCCTCTATTTTTTTGTGTATTCCCTCAAGTCTTCTAGGACATTGTCTCAATGTTTGACAGAAGCAAGGAGCTTGAGTCTTGTGAGGACGCTGAATCACAAGATTTATCAGCATTAAGTGCCAAGCCTGGCAAATTCTCGACGCTTTTGGGTCTGAAAAAGACTGCTGTTGCCAAGAAGCCTGAAAAAGAAGCCAAAGAAGCCAAAGAAGCTAAGGAAATTAAGGAAGCTAAGGAAGCTAAGGAAGCTAAGGGAGCTAAGGAAGCTAAGGAAGCTAAAGAACCCATTTCCAACGGCTCGCTGGCCAACAATGCATACTCTCCTTGTGCTTCAGCTAGTCCTAATCCCTCAAGACCGGCGACTCCCCCGGCGACTCTCAAGCCCGACGAAAACGGGCTGCGGTCGCAGGCATCTGCTTCGACACAGTCATTGACTCTTGAAAAAGAGGTTTCTCAAGTGGACAAGAGCGGAAAAGAAAAAGAGGAGAAGAAAAAGACCGAGCGGCGGTTCATTGCTTATGATGATTCGACTCATGAGCATACATTGAAGGCAGCTCGGCGACAGGAAAAAATCAGTAACATGATCAAGGACTTTTTGGGAGGAAAAAAGCTGCGAGACGAAGCTGTTTCGGCCGTGCCTCAAATATTGCAGCAGTCAGGTCAAGATCAACCTCCGTCTCTGATGCACGGGTTCTTGAAGCAAATCAAGGACCCCAACCAGCCTAACCCCAGTGGGTTTAAGGATTATGCAAATCCCCATGTCTGCAATAATCCGATTTCTCAACAAGGTGGGTCGTTTCTTGAGAAATATGGCCGATGCCAGGAAGTCATTGGAAAAGGTGCCTTTGGAGTTGTCCGAATTTCTCATAAAGCTGCAAATCGCAAAACTGGCGAGGGCGAGAAGCTCTATGCAGTCAAGGAATTCAAACGTCGTCCACAAGAAACGGAAAAACACTACAATAAGCGGCTGACGTCGGAGTTTTGTATTTCCAGTTCTCTTCACCATCCTAATATTATTCATACTTTGGATCTGCTTCAGGATGCCAAGGGTGATTATTGCGAAGTCATGGAGTTCTGCGCTGGAGGAGATCTTTATACTCTCATTCTCAGTGCTGGAAAACTGGAGTACCAAGAGGCAGATTGTTTTTTGAAACAAATCGTTCGGGGTGTAAATTATATGCATGACATGGGAGTGGCACACCGAGACCTCAAACCCGAAAACATTCTGTTGACCATTCGAGGGTCTGTCAAAATAACAGACTTTGGAAATGGAGAATGTTTTCGAATGGCTTGGGAGAAAGAAGTTCATCTTTCCAATGGCCTTTGCGGCTCTGCCCCTTATATTGCCCCAGAGGAGTACAGCGAAACTGAGTTTGATCCCAGAGCAGTCGATATTTGGGCAATTGGTGTGATTTACATGGCCATGCGAACAGGGCGACATCTGTGGCGCACAGCCAATGCGGAGGAAGATGAGTTTTATAATCGTTACTTGCAAGGCCGTAAGGACGATGATGGATACGAACCAATTGAGAATCTGAAGCGAGCCAGATGTCGCAACGTTATTTATTCCATTCTGGATCCTGTCCCTTCTCGGCGTATCACAGGCAAGCAAATTCTCAATTCTGAATGGGGTCGAGAAATCCGAGTTTGCGTCGCTGGTGAGCAAGGTCTATAATAGAACCCTTTAGATAGTGATTCAATTATTCAAAGTTGTCATTTTTATTTGTTTTTTTGTTTTTTGTTTTTCCCTTAAGCCTATCTGAAGCTTTCATTTAGACTACATTGACTTTCATTGACGTATAAATTGACGTATCATAAAACATATTACCATAATACTTTAGTCTTATTTGAGTAGCATGTTGCAACCCTAAGAATCTCTAAATAACCGCGTCTTTTGGACCGAAAAGCTGAAGGTACTAGAGAGGGGTCCACGTCCAACAGGGATATCGTATAACAAAAACCTTAAGTTGGTGATTGAGATACGACAGTGAGATACTTTTTGTTTGATTTTCACATGAAATGAGAAAAATTTTCAGCGATACAAAAACTCAAACATCTTGGAGGTCTTAGGATGCTGTTAGGATAAGCTGGATAATTGATTGTTTTTGCTTTTTCAGTAAGAAAACGATAGGAATGATAAATAAATGAATAAATAAATAAATCAATACATAATTATCTTGTGATGAATAATATTTTCTTTCAGTTAACCTTGAAGTTAATTAACAGACTGTTTTTTGTCCATGGGTAAGTTTGGTCTTGATGTGTCCCACAAACAAGAGGTTTGTTGCAACCTTGGACAAGATTAAGTTTCAATCATATTGAGCCTGGTCAATTCCACTGCTCGATTTCAGGGGTAATCTCCGTTGCTTAACCGGGGAAATTAGCAATGATGAAGTCTGAGTGTACTTGAGTGATACAATTTGAGTGATACAATTAATTAAAAGTCTATCGACTTTTTTGAAAGTTGGCGAGACTCATGGGGTTGAATTAAAGTTGTTCAACTGACTCTACATCCCAGCACATTTTCATTTAGTCATTGTTGATGTGTAAAGATGGCCAAAACTTATCTAGCGATATTAATGCATGCCTTTATTCTGCAAAGATTGCTTTGTCACTATTAATTAGTCTATAAATATTCAATTAGAAGGGGGGGGTAAGGTCAATGTAAGTAGTGTTCATTGGCGAAATTATTGCGGCCCAGCAACACAAACTGCAACGCCGACTCCTTATGGTTAATGTTGTGTAGATGATGACATGAGGGTAAAAGTCTGAGGCCAAAGAGAGAAAAGCCGTACACACACAATTGAAATAAATAGATTCCACAAAAGGGTAGAAATAAACCAGATGAGGAACCATGAAAAGCTCTAACTCGGATAAAAGGCAGATTTATGCCTTGTTTTGAGCCTGAGCGGCTGCCAAAGCGATTTCAAGAGCCTCTCGTTTCCTCCTTTCCTCTTGTCGCTCCATTTCCAACTTCAGTCGAGCTGCTTCTCGCTTTTTCTTGGTTTTCATAGCCCCTGATGGAGCAACACCACTCATGAGTTTCTGGCCATCAAGTTGTGTGTAGTTAATGAAGCTAGTGCCTTGTGCGTCAAGATCAGTACAAGGGATAGAATGTGACTTGGCTTTCATGGAGTAGCTTACTCGATCTAAACTATCCAATGAATGAAATGCCCGCTGTGGATACATGTAGGGACCACTAGAATAATATGGGGACACCAGGGCATGCTGTTGGGGAGTCGCAACTTGAGTAATAGGGTCCATGTAAGAGGGATTCCACTGAACAGGTTCATCAGTACAAGAACTGTGTGCATAATACCCCTCTTCATTGGTCTCATATGGAGAGCTTGTAGAATAATTATCTACATATGCTCCCTCAGCAGAATGAATGTCAGCTTCTGGTGTAGGAGTTAGTAGCTGATAATGATACTCAGATAATTGTGAGGAGCCACAAGACATACTTAAAGGGGAAACGGGAAGCTGCATTGTGTGCGGGGGCACCGAAAGATGTGATGACGAGGTAGTTAAATGAGTTGAAGAAATATTACCCATGGGGGAGGTAATTAGATGTTTTGGGCTTGGGTCTAATGGTAAAGATGCTCGTTTCTTTACGGGTGCCTGGTATGAAGCATAAGGAGCTACAAGATTACTCTGAGAATCGAACGATCTCTTCAATTGGTTATCCCAAACCACCATAGCCTCAAGGTACCTCTCAGCAGTTGATGGGTCTGGCTGGGGTAGGTGAGGTTGGTATTGCTGATAGTACTCGTGGTCCATCTTTGAAGTCTTGTTGATGAAACGGAGCAGATAGCGTCTTTAAATACTGTGTTTCGTTTTCCTCCGTTCAGTTTTCTAATTGAGCTCAAGATTTCAATCAACATTAACTCCCTTGTTAATACAAGCTTCGCTTAAACAAGCTCATAATAACGTAAAAGTCTAATAGAGTTTTGAAAGGAGGTCAAACTTGCTACACTTTTGACGGGGTCCACTGTAGAACTGAAACAAAGAAGTCTTTAAAATAAAGCCCTCTTGTATTTTGGGTTTTAAATGTGATCGCTAAGTAACTTTAGATCCAAATTAATCTTTCAAGTCAACAAGTTTTGCGGTTCATTATTTTCCAATGAAAGGAGAGCACGATCTGTTAAACTTGGGAGCAGATATTAATTTTCAAAGAATTAAACAAAACATGTGGGATTGTCTCGCCCCAATGACACTTATTGAAGCGGGAGGTTCACTCTGAAAGGCCTGTCTTGTCTAGTTTAAAATGTTAAATATAGATAAGGTTTTCTGATGTGGGTCTTGGTCTTGACTTTTATCGATGCTTGTCCTGGCTCCTCGACTTTTGCATCATCACAAATGTAGCCATGAGCCCCAGGTGACAATTGAATTGAAAGATTTATATTCATATTTGTTGACAGATTCCTCCGCTCTTCATGTTTGACATTTTTGTTTTCCTACTACCATTTACCTCAAATAATATTTAGGAGATCTTCAGTTTACGAACTTCAAATTGTTATCTATCTTTTTCTTTGATTGTTTTTTCGTTTCCTTTAAACGATGTTTCTTGTGAATCTTTTTTTTTTCGCATTTTTCGTGTTTTGAGTATTATGTCATAGACAAACATTCTTTGTGAGAATAAGGTTACTATCAATCAGTTTGAATCTAACTAGGCTGTACCTGAGTCATATAAGTGGATACTGTTTCACTAGATCAATGTGAGACATGTAGACGCTAACCAATATTCAGGTCATTCATTATCGATTTCCTTATCATTGATGTACTTGTCAATGACTTTGTTTACTTTGCTCATATGATGCAAGATGTTTTGTTGTGGCCATTTTTTTTTTTAGATTGTAAACTTTGAGCGGACATTTCCTCACAGAAAAAAAGGAAAAAATAGAAAAAAATAAGAAAATGGGGGGGTAGGGGTAGCAACTTCTTCGAATCCACAATATACTTGTTCTCGTCTAATCAGCAAAAAGTTATAATGGCCCCTTTCCATCGTTTATGATTTAACTATATAGATCAAACGTATATTGAAATAAAGGTGAGACATGGAAGTTGGCATTATTTGTAACTAGTTGGTGATATATCGGAGTGCGGTTAGTGGTTGATAATAAGCAATCATTATCAGTTGTGGTTATGAACTTAAAGTATAAATCTCCTCCACATGCAAGCCAGGTGTAAAATGAGGGGAAAGGGGTGAATAAACATTTCAATCGTACACAATTATTTTTCAGTTTTCAGATGAATGGTTCATGCAGGAACGATTCAAAATGCAACTCTAAGTTCCCACGTGTGCTAGAAAACCTACAATTTGCTTTTGTTTACATCAAACTAAAACGTATCTCTCGAGCTTATAGTGAACAAGATATGACTGTTTTGAATTGAAGCTTGGAATGATGGCAGGTCACATTTCTATTGTACCCTACTGCAGGGTGCATGCTTTTCCTTTTTCCGTTAAATGTTGGCAGAATCTCTGCTGAATGAGGAAGTTTATAATCAAAGCTCAGGGGAATTCAGGGACACTAAGCCAAGGTAGTTTTTGCGAGAGGTGTTTGGTCAAACTTATTCATTAATCTGGGTTTGTTGATGTGCATCGATTGCTACATAATTTGAAGGTACCAATAAAGATCGGTCAGTGCTCGGAAATTGGATCTGTAATTCTTCAAACGACCAAGATCTTAACTCAACTTATATACTATTTCTTAGCCTATCGTAAAATTGTTGCTAGTGGCCGATCTTAACAATCGAACGTTGAACACGCCAATCACTTTCTAACTCACAAACATCTATAGAGTTTGGGTACCTATCTTAAAGTTTATTTTTAAAATAGCTCAGGGGCACAACTTTATGATTCGAAACTATAAGCGTGACGCTCAGCATTGTGCCAAACTGAATGAAAAGGTAAATGAAACGAAAGTGCCCTCGCATATTCAGAAACTGGGCATTGAGTTCTTTTGTCTTTATTGACATTTGACATTATGTTGCTATCTTGTGCTTTTATCTTACACAATCCATGATCAGCATTATCCATTGTGACAATATATGCACTCCACAAGCCTTACGGACTTGGGGGAAATCAATCTTTCAAAAAGGCTTATTTACAAAAGTCTACAGTTGGCTTTCCTCTTTTGCTCATGGCAATTACGCAAAACTTGAAGATTCTCAATTGTTCCTTGTGGGTTTGACTTTGTTAATTACGCAATATTTGAAGCTTCGAATGCTGGATTTTTGGTTTCTTAATTACGCAATTTTTGAAGTTTCAAGTAAATTCTTTTTACTTCATTAATTACGCAATAGTTGAAGTTTGTGTTCTCGCACTGTGGTCTTTTTCTCCTCTCCATTGGGCCCTTGTAATGCTTGGGCTTTATTTTGTCAGTTCCCCGCAACCCTAAAGCTATTTTTCGTTTTTCGTTTTTCGTTTTTCGTTTTTCTTTTGGATTTTTCGTTTTTCGCTTTTCTCGTTTTTCGTTTTTCTCGTTCTTTTTTTTAAAATTTTTTACTCATTTTACTCATACTTTTTTTCGATATTTTGTATCCACTCATAAGTTTTTTCACTTCCAATTTTTTGTTATTATTACTTTCATTTTTTTTGATCAGTTAATTCATTCCAAAAAACCTTATATAATATTGACACGTGACCTTTATTGAAACCATACGCCACTTTTACCCTTAGCCACCACCATCTATTCTGCAATCAATATCACAACATGAGTTGGACTGGATTCAAAAAGGCCATGAATCGGGCTGGCACATCAGTCATGATGAAAACCGGTCAAATAGATAAGACTGTTGACCGTCAATTCGAGACTGAGGAGAGACGTTATCGAACTTTGGAAACAGCAGCCAACAAGCTGAATAAGGAAGCAAAGGGCTATTTGGACTCGTTGCGAGCCATGACCTCATCTCAAACCCGTATTGCTGAGACGATTGATGCCTTTTATGGAGATGCTGGAGCGCAAGACGGAATTTCCCGGTATTATTTACAGGCTGTTCAGGACATTGACACTGAGACTGTCAAGGCCCTTGATGGACCATATCGAGAAACGGTTTTGGATCCTATTGGAAAGTTTTGCGCTTATTTCATTGACATCAACGAAGCTATTAAGAAGCGAAATCACAAATTGATGGACTACGACTCGTTACGACATAAGACAAAAAAACTGGTGGACAAGCCATCCAATGATGTGTCGAAACTCCCACAAGCCGAGAAGGAAGAGGCATTTGCTAAGGAAATTTATACGCAATTGAACCAGCAACTAACAGAGGAACTTCCGCAATTGATTGATCTTCGAGTACCCTACTTGGATCCTTCTTTGGAAGCCTTGGTGAAAATCCAGTTGAGGTTTTGCACAGAGTCGTACACTCGGCTTGCACAGGTACAGCAATATTTGGATGCTTCTACTCGAGAGGACTACGCCAATGGAAATCTTGACAACAAGGTTGAGCAAATGTTGATAGGAATGCGGGAGCTGAGTATTACAAGTTTAGGCATCAAATAACTAACACGAATGATGAATGACAATACCTAATTTTAGTTGTGTAGTAATACATGTTCTTGAGATGAGGGTTGGGTGATGGCGAGTAGTATGAGTTCAAGAACAGTGTTGGTAAGTGGGATTGGGATGGTGTAATAATGTGAGAAGTGACTCATACCCCACCAAATGAAGCAGTGACTCAAATACCGCCGAATGAAGAGTGACTCAAACATCACCAAATGAAGCAGTGGAGAAATCAGTAAGGACATTCCCTAAGAAGGAAACGGCGTGTGAAGAATATGAGTCACGTACTTGTTGTGGTATCTTGTAGTCGAAGCTACTGATAGCACATTGTGTTTAATGGAGGCTGTCGCCAGATGATTCAACACCACATGATTGGGAACAGGCAGCACAGAGACATCTTCTTTGTCATTGGAGTTGGTGTTTAAAATCACACTTTCCAAGTGGGGCGGGATAAACGGTGGTCGAGACTTGAAGTCGGAAATATTGAGTGATGCTAAGTTGTTTGAATGGCGAAATATTTCAGGGATTTGGTTAGTATACTGCACAGCCGATTCCTCTGCCTTATGTTCCGAAGGCTGCTGTTTGTCTTTGTTCAATGCATATCCTGAGTTCTGACAAGAATGTTCTGAAAGAGATTTGCTGTTGTGTCGATCAAGCTCGTGTTCACGACACAGGGGTATATTGTCACATGATAGATCTGTGTCGAGGTCATGGTCTGCTTCGACACTTAGATAATTGACCATAAACCCAGAAGAAGAAGTGGCAATGGGAAGAGAGTCGGAACACTTTAAGTCGCCATCAACAACAAACCTGAATCGATGGATTCCCTCAGGAAGATCCAGACGGATTGAGAATTTGTCATTGTGCTTGTTTTTATGCACCTCTATCATTTTTCTCCAGCCCGTAAAGGTTCCTGTTATGAAGACTCGTTTACCACCGTCAGTCCACTCAATCTCCACTCCACAGCTTCCGGATCCCGAGTCCGTTTCGATAAGATCTTCTAGTTCAATCTCGTCCCCCGAATCAGTTTGAAATGAAGATATAGTGGTTTCAATCCCTTCTTGATCAGCCATTCGAACGTCCGTATTCAACCCGAGTTTTTTGAGACCATAGGTCAAATTACTCTGGTAGTAAGTGCTATGGTCATCTCCACATCCTGTGGAATCGAGTTTGGCAATGCTTGTATAGTTGCTAGGACCATGTGGCATTGATTCGGAGGGTGGGTAGGATTGTGTATCAAGCAAGTACTGCTGTAGATCTTCCTGAGATGTACCTGGAGTTGGAATGGGAGAAAGCTCATTGGCAACGACAAGCCGCTCACCTGTCGACTCAGAATCGGGTGAAAGCCCAGATCCATGACGTATGAATGCGGCCTTCGCACTAGATGGCTGAGCTATTGTCGCCAATTTAGTCAAGAAATCGTCCTTTTCTTGCAGTGATTTGGACGGAGACAGTTCCGACGATGATTCCAAGACTCTGGGCTGCATCGAAAACCCGTTTGATGGCTTGCTGTATTTTGATAGTTCGGGTGCCATTTTGGACTGTTTGTCCAATAATTTGATCGAGCTCGGTAGAGCAGTGTCTTTCATTCCTCGAGGAATCGACCTTTTACTCCTTTTATTGCGATCCACCTCCAGTTTTCCCACTCCATCATCAATAAAGCCATGCTTTGATTCTGTATTTCCCATGACACTTGGGGAGCTGGTATGCTTTTGATTTTCGCTGTTTTGATGTTGCTTTTCAGCTGCTGATGTTTTATTTTTTTTGCAACCTGTTTGATTTACGTCACCTACTGAAATATATACCAGGTGACCATCTAATAAATCAGTGAACAAAGGTTAATTAAAGTATCGAAGCCAATGCCAAAGTAGGTCGGGAAAAGAGAGCTCCTGAAAGGAAAAGGTCAGAAAATGATATACAAGTGTATAACTTGAGTTGATGAGGGCGCTAGCTTAACAATTTTGACATATTAATCTCCTCTCTCCACAAGTGAGCGGAAACCTAAAACCTTAATAGCTAATCTTAATTCAAAAATCAAACTTTAACCTAGATTATTGAAAAAAATAAATAACAATAAAATTATATATAAAAAATAAAAAATAAAAAATAGATAAAAGAAATGAAATAAAATAAAAGTAAGCTGGGTGTCTCTCATCTATGTTGTGGCTTTCTTATGCGGATTTGGCCTTTATCTAAATAAAACTGCTCAAATTTATTGTACTTAGCCTTATGCATTATTTCCTAGACCTTAGTTTGGCAAACTATTGCTCATGCACTGGTTTTGGATCTGACAGACATTAGCTCCTGTGCATACAATTTCAACTCTAACTGTATTAGACTCACCTCTTTAATAACTAAAAAGCAAATAAATACCAACTTACGAATAACCCAACTATTCAAGTTTCACTTATCTAGAATTTTGAAAACAATTTTGCGCTAGTCTTGACTTTGTTATTCTTGCCATTTTGTTATTTTTCACTTTAGGAGTTTGGAGTTTAAGCATCATTATTGACTGGTCAAAAACGTAGGCACTCCATCAAAGTTAGAGTGCTAAGAGAGTTTGAGATGTTTTAAAGCAAAAATTGAAACGATTTACCAAAAACAAGAGAAAAAAAACAAAATGATTGCTCCAACCTTGAGTGTTATCTTGTTGCCTTTTGTCAGTTAATCTATCAGACGCATTGAACGTCACATGATCCTAGTTGTTTAAATTGTTTTCCGTTGTTGAAACATCCCAACAACAAAATCAATCAAACATACATTGTAATCCTCTTATCAAGAATTTGTGTTATCATGTTTTTAGTGTGGAGCAATCGAATCAAAATTTAATCTGAAAAGTCAACAGACTGTTTCACTATAGGCACTTGGCATTGGCATTCAGTTTGTTGAACATGAATACGCAACTAAGTCTCGATTTCCTGGAGAATCTTTTTGTTATTTCGAAAAGCAATGAAATCTAATGTGCCAATCATTGTGTTGTTCGAATCTAACATCCCTTGATAGATCTAATAATGTTTGAACTATTGCCTCTTTGTTGAGACATAGTTAGAAACGAATAAACCTTGGTGGAAATATTGATAGAACAAATTAGTGAAGTACAACGATCAGGTAGGTTACAGAATCAAGTAAACAGACAACCAGGTAATCAGACAATCAGACAATCAGAAAGTCAGAACTAGACAATTAGACAATTAGACAATTAGACAATTAGACAAACAGAAAAACAGACATACAGAAAGTCAGAATTAGACAAAAATCAGATAAACAATTAAAGAATTTAATAGGAAATAGAAACATTAGATAGACTTACTGGTAGAGACTAAAGTGATTTGATATACAGACTACCATTTTTAAGCAAGAATCTCCTTGACTTTGGCTGAAATGTAGTCACCAACCTCTCCAGTGGAGGAACTTCCTCCAATATCTGCAGTGGTAACTCCAGCCTCAACAGACTCCTTGACGGCCTTCTCAACAGCCTCTCCAGCCTCCTTCATGTTAAGGGAAAACTTGAGCATCATGGCTGCAGAAAGAATAGTGGCAATGGGATTGACCTTTTGCTTACCGAGATCGGGAGCTGATCCATGGCATGGTTCATAAAGACCGAATGCTTCATTAGTATCAGGCAAGGAAGCCAGTGAAGCTGAGGGAAGCAATCCTAAAGAACCAGGAATAACAGAAGCTTCGTCAGAAATGATATCACCAAACATATTGGTAGTAATAATGATACCGTTCATTTTACTGGGTTGTTTGATAAGGATCATGGCAGCAGAATCAATCAACTGATGGTTGAGCTCCAATCGAGGGAACTCCTCGGAAAAGACTCGAGTGACAGTCTTTCTCCACAATCGAGACGATGCCAACACATTGGCCTTGTCCAAAGACCAAACAGGCAAAGGAGGATTTTGTTGAATGGCCAAGAAAGCTGCCATTCTAGCAATTCTCTCCACCTCTGGAACAGAGTAAGTCTCTGTGTCTGAAGCAACGCCGGATCCATCATCCTCAGTTCTTTCTCCAAAATAAATTCCGCCACACAGCTCACGAACAATGGTGAAATCAGTACCCTCGACATTTCGAATGGGAGACAAATCTTTCAATTTAGGAGAAAGCAATTGGCAGGGTCGAAGATTAGCATAAAGATTAAGCTCTTTTCTAAGCTTCAACAAGCCCTGTTCAGGTCGTTGATCTGTAACAGGCTTACCATCAGGTCCGTTCCAGACTGTGTCGGCAGCACCTCCAACAGCTCCCAACAAAATGGCATTGGCGTTTCGGCAAATATCCAAAGTTTCATCAGAAATAGGAGCGCCCTCTTTTTCCAACGCACATCCACCAATCAGCCGATCCTCAAATTTAAATGAAGTGTTAGTGGCCTCTCCAATAGTCTTGAGAACTTTGACGGCCTCGGCAACAACCTCCGGTCCACAGAAATCACCACCAAGAAGAACAATGCTCTTCTCGTCAGCAGTCTTTTGTTTCTTGTTTTCTGGCTCCATTATTTGTATGTGTCTGATTCACTAATTCAGCTCAAACAGGGTCCTTTTGGTGGAATACTCTCTCAGTTATATTTCACTCCAGTCATGACTGAAAAACTCTAACCTTGTTTAGTTTTCGGGAATCGACCGGTATCGGCTCTCGAGTGAGAGTTCTGCAGTTCAAACCAAAAAAGTGGTAGTTATGAGAATTGTGATCTACAACTGCACAGTACGAATTGGTCAAAGAGTTTTGGTATAGATAAAGAGAAAGCTGTCAAACTGTCAATGTGAAATATGAATCACAAAAAGATCTTCATCCCTTGACATCATTATAAAAAACATACCCAGAATCTGTACATCCCATAATCCGTCCAGATGGTTGGAAATCCACCACAGAAACTTCCATATTGTGTCGAATGTGGTCTTGGAGTATATCACCAGTTGAGTCAATAAATTGTTTGTGAACTTTGAATGGCTGGGGGTTATGAGTGGCTGAAAGTCGAGTAGACGGAAGACGCAATATTCCGACATGTCCATCTGTTGTACCAATCGCTAATACTGAATTTTCGTTTCCAGGGCAGTGAATGGCAGATCCAGTGTAAAAAGTACGAATATCCACGTTGGCTGGTTGACTCATAACAGGGACCAGATGCTGCCCAACAGTAACAGAGGAAGAGTATGCATTAATGTGTGTTCTTGACACTGACCAGACGAGATCAGAATTATGGTCAAAGTGAAGACAATTGATTCCAGAAGTGGAATTGAGGTTAGTGTAGTCACTATCTCCATCGTGAGATACAGGTGAAGTGAATGCAAAAGGGGTAGAATTGGTTGAGGACATATTTCGAACATCCCAAAATCTGATTTGTGAATTTGCGTCGCATGCAGTTGCAATCATAGATGAGCTAGTCCAAGCAACTGACGTTAAACCTGGACAATGTGATTTGGATTCTTTGGTTGCCTTTTTGCCCTTGGGAATTATAGTGTGATGGGCATTGGAAGAAAGAATGGTGACTGACGGACATCTTGTGTCGACCAGTGATAGCGTGCCTGATCTTGTAACTGCAGCGATAAGTGAATTTTGAATAGAAAGCTTTCTAACAGAGCCAACACCACCAATAGAATAATATGTAGGTTGGTCTGGCCGTTCTTCATTCCATACCGCTACTGTTCTATCACCAGAAGCTGTTGCACATTTGTCTTTTGAGATGCAAAGATCCAAAATGGCGTTCTTATGCAATGAAACAACATTTTCCAGTTTAGGGGCAGAATTTTCCATTGGCGTCACCCGAAGAACCGACCCATTCTGTGTTCCAAGATATTGTTGACCATGGGGAAGAGAACCAACGTATGATGATGCGGCTCCACACATTACTGGGCCAAATTGGTTGACCATGACAATCTCAAAAGCATCCCAGTGGCCGCAATGACGCTTCAAGACATTGCTAGGGTCGTAAACTTCTCTTATCAGAGTTTGCATTCCCCGGTGGCCCTGAGATCTTGATTGCAGTAGTCTTGCCAAATTGGTGGAGGAGCGAAAACGACTATTTCTGGTCAATGAGTCACAGCTATTGACACCTGATTGAAGTGTTGGCACTTCGTCATTCGCAACATGTGGAGGTGTGTCGAGATCCAGCAGCTTTAAAGACCTGGTAGGAGAAGGAGACGGGGATCCGCTTCGAGTTGTTTGCAATCTCTTACAGCTCATGGCATATTCAAAGATGCTGGTTTGTCGACATCTTTTGTTTAGCTGGTCAGGAGAGAGTTGATATAGTGGCTGTCTCATAGGGTTGGTCACGTCCTACTCACTCTGGAAAAGATCTCATTAATATGCCACTTTAGGTCAACTACACGAAACCTTATGCGTAACCATTATTAAAGTTTGACGCGAGCGGTTTTGGAAGTTGTTACCCTGTTGGTGTGCGCCCTTTTTATTTTAGTTAGGTGCTTTCATTATTCAATCACTCACGTGAACAATAAAAAGCAAAATAGGGTACAGTACGTCCTTTTGGAGTGATTGGTTGAGACAACTTGTGCAACCCTAATCCACATCAGTTCACCAAAAAAATAATACTCCTCTGTGGTTAATTTCTCTCTCAATTTTATACGTTTTATTATTTTTTTGTTTTTCATTATTTTCGGCTGCCATATGGCAGAATCCGTTACCATCAAAAAAGTGACATTACACCTGCAGCCATCGACAGTATCCGTATGGCTATCTTGATGACATACCCATCCCTCATTTCTGACTAAAAGCTGGAAACCAGGTGCCTGTTTAATTGCAGTGCTAATCATTTCATCAACGTGTGATATGATTTGAATTGTTTATAAATTGCCCATTTTCAGTCAAGCGATAACATGTATGGACGTTTGTGTCAGTTATGTAACACTGGGCATGTCATTAGGTTACACAAAGGGCTCCTAGTTTCCTCTCCCATGTCTATTTGGTGACTATGTAATTTTTTGGCAACTGGCCATTTCGCCAGTAACTTGAATTCATCGCAAATGTGCACTCTGAATCATTGACTTGCCAGGTCCATCTACTTATTTCAGTTAGAACAAAACACCCAATCGTTCTGAATTCTTCATATAGCACTCACAATAATGTAGTTTCTGTTTCCTGTATCAATTTTGTTATTGGCAAGAATCAGTTATAGCAGAATGATCAGAACTCCTTGCAAATCATAAGTATTGCTGGTGTTTTGAAATTGCTCCAATAAGAACAACAAAAATGCCTATTTTTGAGATGTTAATTTTTTTTCCCAACCTGACCCTCGAACACTAGTGTCTGGCCCCAACATCACAAAATTATAACAACTTGGGCAAAAGACACTCTTAACCATTCATGAGGGCATCTCCTACCACAATGGTAAGTACTGTTTGGACACAAACTAGCTGTGTCGCGCGTTTTTTTTTTTGAGCCGTTGGTGTAGTCATTACACTTAAGAGTCTTCAGTGAATAAATTTTGGGAAGAATTTCAGAACATGAACATTTTTTCGGCAGTGACTACTATACACACTGTTAATTGGTTAGACACCCATGTGGGCGTTTCCTTTCCTTTTTTTTTTTGTACTCTTGATTAACCAAGGAACCCGAATTTTTACAAGACCCTGAACTTTACGGCCTAAGACGATCTCGTCGGCAGCAGCCTGAGGTACCTTCACGTAAAAGGTACGTTGACTACTCTTCGGACGAAGAAGTTGTCAAGTCTCGTCGAGGCGGCAAAAAGCTCAAGCGAAATGGCTTTGCAATCACTTCAGATCATGAGTCTGAGTCAGAGATGTCCGAGTCGGAATCTGATGGAGACTATGGTAGAAGAGGCCGAAGAAGTGGTCACAAAATACACAAGAAATCGGCCGATACTTCGCTCCCGGTGGCAATGCGATTTTCGACAAGAAACAATAAAGTGGTTAATTATAATGTTGATGTCGATGACGACGAATTTCTAGATTCAGATGTTGAAGGAGAAGCAGACTATGATGCATATGCTGATATCAAAACCGACACATACGATTATTCTTCCACTGAGACCACTGTCGCTGTAGACATGGTCATTAACCACCGGCACATTCCAGGCGATAATTACCCCATCACTGATTTATTCGACGCTAAAAGACATTTGGAGTTTAATATCAAGTGGCAGGGCCAGTCGCATCTTCACAATACATGGGAAACCTATGAATCCTTGCAAGGCTTCAAAGGAATCAAACGAGTTGACAATTACATCAAGCAGTATGTGCTGGAGTATGAGGCGCTTAAGAGAGATTCCTTTACTTCTCCAGAAGATATTGAGGCCATGGAGCTTCGTCGAGAACGTGAATTGGAAGAATATGAAGAATACAAGCTTGTTGATCGTATAATTGCATCCGATAGAGTCACCTTGGACAATGGGACCACACAACTACAATACTTTGTCAAATGGAAAAGACTCAACTATTCTGAGGCCACCTGGGAAGATGCTGAAGAAATCGCATCTATAGCCGAAGATCAGGTGGAAAAATTCCAGGAGCGACTCAATTCCAAAATCAACCCGGCACAGTCAATCGTATATCCTCAGAATCACCGACCACGTTTCGAAAAGTTGACTGCACAACCTAGTTTCATCAAGGGAGGAGAATTGAGAGATTTTCAATTGACTGGTTTGAACTGGATGGCCTTTCTCTGGAGTCGAAATGAAAATGGCATATTGGCAGATGAAATGGGCTTGGGTAAAACAGTCCAAACTGTCGCATTTCTTTCTTGGCTTGTTTATGCACGAAAACAGAATGGCCCCTTCCTTGTAGTCGTGCCTCTATCAACTGTCCCAGCCTGGCAAGAAACATTCGAATTATGGGCCCCTGGTCTTAATTATTTGGCTTATATGGGTAACACACAGTCGCGCCAGATTATTCGTGATTACGAGTTTTACAATAAGCAAGGAAACAAGAAACCCAAATTCAATGTCGTTCTCACCACCTACGAATACATTCTCAAGGACAAAAACGAACTGGGCTCGATTAAATGGCAGTTTCTAGCTGTGGATGAAGCACATCGTTTGAAAAATGCAGAATCAGCTTTATACGAATCTCTCAAAGAGTTCAAGGTTCAAAATCGACTCCTCATTACCGGAACTCCTCTCCAAAACAACATCAAAGAATTGGCAGCTCTCGTGGACTTTTTGATGCCAGGAAAGTTGAACATCGATGTGGAGATCAACTTTGAAAATCCAGACGAAGAGCAAGAAGGATACATTAGAGAATTGCATAAGCATCTTCAGCCTTTCATTTTAAGAAGACTCAAGAAAGATGTTGAAAAATCCTTGCCTTCGAAGACTGAACGAATTTTACGAGTGGAGATGTCTGATATGCAGCAGGACTACTACAAGAATATTATTTCCAAAAATTATTCTGCATTGAACGCTGGTGCGACAGGCGGTTATCAAATGTCTTTGCTGAATATAATGGCTGAGCTGAAAAAGTCAGCTAACCACCCTTATCTCTTTCCAGGTGCTGAAAACAAATTTCTGAATGCTGCTGAAGGAGGGGGATCCAGAGAAAACATTTTCAAAGGAATGGTGATGACCTCAGGAAAGATGGTGTTGTTAGATCAGCTTCTCACAAGATTGAAAAAAGAAGGACATAGGGTTCTAATTTTCTCACAAATGGTGAGAATGCTGGATATTTTGGGAGATTACTTGCAAATGAAAAATTATCAGTTTCAGCGTTTAGATGGAACTGTACCTTCAGCTACTCGGCGTATTGCAATTGATCATTTCAACGCACCTGATTCTAATGACTTTGTATTTTTGTTGTCGACCAGAGCTGGAGGATTGGGCATTAATCTCATGACTGCCGACACAGTCATTATTTTCGATTCTGACTGGAACCCTCAAGCAGATCTCCAGGCTATGGCCCGAGCTCATCGAATTGGACAAAAAAATCATGTAATGGTCTATCGATTTGTGTCCAAAGACACTGTTGAAGAGCAAGTCTTGGAACGAGCTCGAAAGAAAATGATTCTAGAATATGCAATCATTTCTCTTGGTATCACCGACAAGAGTTCCACAAAGAAGGCAGATCCCTCAGCCAGTGAGCTTTCTGAGATTCTAAAGTTTGGAGCTGCGAACATGTTTAAGGCTAACGACAATCAGGATAAGCTGGAAAATATGAATTTAGATGAGGTTTTGAATCACGCCGAAGACCACATCACAACTCCAGATCTAGGAGAGTCTCACTTAGGTGGAGAAGAGTTCCTCAAACAGTTTGAGGTGACAGACTACAAGGCTGATGTAGACTGGGATGACATTATTCCTGCTGAAGAATTGACAAAGATCAAAACAGAGGAAGTAAAACGAAAAGACGAAGAACTTGTGCAACAACAAGTGGAAATGATGAGCAGAAGACGAAATGCATCAGCCCGTGCTTCTGTTACTGTTGAGTCGTCTGATGAGGAGGAGGATCGTTCAAAGTCCAGACGTAAGAAAGAGGACAAATTTCTCAACGAAAGAGAGATTAGAGCGATGTATCGAGCTCTTCTGCGATATGGTGACTTGTCCACTATGTGGAATAAGTTGTATGAAGATGGAACTCTGCCAGGTCGAAAATCGGATCTCATCAAAGAGGCCTATTTTGACTTAGTTGACCAAGCCAAGAGGGAGGTTGAAGAGAGGGAAATTCAAGTCAAGGCAGAAAGCGACAAACTTGCAGCAGAAGCTGCCAAAATTGCATCCTCACAAAAGGCTGAGGAGGACAAATCAAAGCCATCACCATCATTAGCTAAAAAGGCGATTTTATTTACTTTCCAAGGAGTGAAAAGCATGAACGCGGAGTTAATTCTTACAAGACCTGCGGATATGAAGCTGATCCGAGATACTGTGAAGTCAGACGATTACAAGTTAGATAAACCTGTTAAGTCTGTCCATGGATGGAACTGTGAATGGGATGATAACTGCGATGCTCGACTTCTTGTGGGAATCAAGAAGTATGGGTATGGTGCCTGGACCTTGATCAGAGACGATCCCCGTCTCAAGTTTCAGAACAAGTTCTTCCTGGAGGAGCACCGACTTGACAAGAAAGAATCAAGAGAAAAGTCAGGCGAAAAAGCTGGGCCTAAAGTACCAGGTGCAGTTCATCTGGGGCGTCGGGTGGATTACCTAATATTAGTTCTTAAAGGTGAAGCAAATCACACTAACAATGATGGGAATCGGAAACGTGTTTCAACTCCTCAACCCAAAGCCGACTCTAAACCCAGCAAATCAACCGCAAAGGCCAGTTCGAAAACAAGCAAATCCAAATTATCCGCGAATCGAAACACTAATAAATCAGGAACGACCCAAAAGTCGAAGGCTGGTAGTGTAGAAAAAAGCGAATCACCTGCTGTTTCTCAGGTTGCCCCTGACTATGATAGTTACTCGGATTATGATTCCATGGATGATGAGGATTGCAAAGCTTGTCTAAAGCCCGTCAAAGGATCGCTGAAAATGTTGCGGAAGGGAGGTGTAGGTATGGATCGTAAAGAGTGGGCACAAGTTCTTCGTGATGAGTTAATCAACGTTGGGAATCAAATCAACTACCATTTAGAGAAGTGTTCACCTGGTGCAAAGGCAAAGAAGCAAAAACACCTGTGGGCCTTTGCTTCTTTCTATTGGCCAAAACGGGTTAAATCCTTCAAAATCAGACAGATGTTTGAGAAAATTTCATCTGATTCCTCCAGAAAGTAATCAACAGATATCACTTTTTGGTTTTTTGCTGATATTTTCAGCACTTGACGAGCGATCGATCGAAGTCATTTGACATAATGGAGATTTTTCACTTTGATTCAAGCATTGATTTATTCAGATTCATTAGTGGACTTTTAACTAAAAATTTCACTTGGGAACTCCCTTTTTAATGATAATTTACAGCACGGTTCTGAACAGACCCTGTGCATTTGTACATTGTCGTAAGTAGCTTGCGATAAGACTGTTATAAACTAAAAACAAATTGCCAACAGATATCATCTGAGAGTAGAAATTATCATAGGCTTTTCAAAGTACAACTGTCTGTTATATTGAAAGTTCAGTCAGCCAAGACAAAAAAACGTCAAAGGTAGTTGATGTCCACAAAGGACATAGAGAAAAATGACAGAAATAAACTGACAATCAAAAGTTATGTCACATTAAATCTTCGAGAAGAGGGTTGCTAATTTAACACGCATGTCCTTTGCAGGGAACTCGATTAAATCACCATGGCAGGGAATTATTCGTTCAATTTCCCAATCGAGTAGTTGCCGAATACCCGCTTGTGCGGCACTCTTATCTTCTTTTGTTCCCTTGAAAGCTTTGGCCACAAATCGACGTTGCAGTCCCTTCTCGAAGCCCATAAAAACCATTATAGAGGAGATAAACCCTCCTGCAGGATTTACTGAAGTGTTCTCATACTGTTCATAAGCAGGGGTGTTAAAGATAAGATCAGCCTCCAAAGCAGTCTTGCTCTCTTTGTGATAAAGAACTATCTCTTTATTGACATGAGTTGGGAAGTAGATAGCTTCAAAAGTGTCAGTTAGCTCTTCAGGAAAGCCAACTTCAGCCAAGTCATTTCCTGATAACACCTTATTTCCATGCGCAGGGGTGAAAGCTATATCAATGTCGACGCCTTCTTCCTTTTTCTTTTCTCGCAGCTCTTCGGGACCAATTATCTTAGCATTTGGATAGACCTCTTTCCATTGCTTCAGACACATGTGGTGTTCGAAGTCAGGAGCAACCAAATAGCGAACTTCGGGCTCAGTGGTTCCGGTTAAGAGTTTCAAGGCTTGTTTCGACTCCTTGCCGAATGGAACAGGAGCATAGACCAATACTCCCTCCCTGAGTTGAACTAAAGTCATTCTTCCACCAAAATTCAAGACATTGAAGCGTGAAAAGGGGCAGGAAAGAATGACTAATTGATCGGTGATCTTTCGCCAATTTCCTCCGACGGGCTTGCAGTAAGACATTTAGCTGTGGATGTTTTCAGGTTAGTTTGGTTGTGTGATGTGATTCAACCTGATTAAAGTATGTTGCTGGGACTTAATGTTAGGTTCAACTGATCCAACAGCCGACTTTTGATCTCGCTTTAACATTTTCCTTTTGTTAGTAATCAAAAGCAGGAATCGGTTTTAACGGTGGCTATCTAGGGTTTGTGGTCATGAAGAAGCCTAGACTCTTTGAAACATGCAACTGGCTGCAGCAGGTTTACTAATGTGATTTTGATCACTCACGTGACTTTACAGACCAATCGATATAGTAAATTTGGTCTTGCTCATGTTGTCGAAACTTACCCAGTCTCAGATTTACAGTTTGCCAACCCTTTCAGAACAGTGAATTTTTTCATTCAGATTTTCCAATCAACAAAATAAAACAAAAGAGTATGTGCTGATTGAATTGTGGTCGGGAAGTTCAATTACCTCCATTGATAGCGTATTGTCTCAATTATCATGGCATTCTAACATAGTGGCTGAAGAACAAAAGATCGAGCAAATTCCTGAGAATACCGAGATTCCTGAAATCCAGGAAAACTCCACCATTGTGATCAAGAAGGAGGAGAAGCAGGCTCGAAACCTCATCGCTAAGCTCAACCTCGAGAAGGTTGAGGGAATCACCCGAGTGGTTCTCAAGCGAACCCGAAACATCATCTTTGTTGTTGCTAACCCTGAGGTTTACAAGACCCCTGTTGGAAACTCTTACATTGTCTTTGGAGAGGCCAAGCCTGAGGACATGGCTGCCACTGCCCGAGCTGCTCAGATTGCTGCTATGCAGGCTGCACAGGCCGCTCAGCAGGCCGGAGCTGCTGGACAAGCTGACACTGAGGCTCCCAAGGACCCTGCTTCAATCACTGCTGACTTGGAGGCTGCTACTCAGTCCAATGCTCAAGAGGAAGAGGAAGGAGAGGCTGATGCCACTGGTTTGTCTGAGAACGACATCAAGCTTGTGATGGAGCAAGCTAATGTTTCTCGAAATAAGGCTGTCAACGGACTCCGAAAGAACGACAGTGATGTAGTCAACACCATCATGGACCTTTGCAAGTAATCAAAGCAAAATGGTTGAATTGATATATTGTCACTTGATACTATAAATGAATAAAAGAGAACAGGTTCATTTATTTTATTTTTTGCTTATTTCTGTTTTTTTTTTGGCGAAAAAGCTAGGTGATAAAAACTACTGAACACAAAGATAAACAATTGAAAGGTAACTGTTTGTGTAACATTGTGTAGCATTCCTTGTGATCAGTTTAACTTTTTGAGTGATGTGAAAGTGATTTTGATTTTGTGTTTCCAGCAATGAGGTTTAGGCAGTGGCATATAGCTTGGTCCATTCTTGAGCAGTTGCGATGGCCGCCTTCTCGTCATCTTTCCAATTTTGGGCGACATCATTGGCTAAAGGATCGTCAGGATTGGGGGCACCCAAAAGTGCTTGAATAGAGAGCAAGATGGTTCGAATTTGAAGAGCAGGTGACCAGTTTGCTTTTAGCACATCTAGACAGATTCTCCCCAAACGGTCAATGTTAGGGTGGTATATTTTGGTAAGAAATCGCACTTTGGGTGGCACCATTGGATAATCCTCGGGCAGAAACAGTTCAAGTTTGAAGACGCCGCCTTCGTATGGCGATGAAGAGGGACCATCGATGGTCACATCAAAATATCTCAGGTTGTCATCATGAGGCTGGGCTGAAATTCCTGCCACGGGCTCTTTGATCAACCGTTCTGTCTCTTTGGTGATTCTTTTAGGGAGTTGAGATACAGACATTGTTTGAAGATAAGTTGTTTGAGTAACAATGACAATAGGGTTGAGATCTTTAAAGTTAAACTCTCCTACAAAACTGGAAGGAATCATTATTCAACCAACAAAAACTAATTGAAAAAAATTGATCAATAGCGATATTCATTCAAAGGCATCATGAGTACAAAGATGGACAAACGTTTCATTATTTTAACTGCGGGATTTGGCTTAGGAGCAGTCTGGGGAATATGGCATATGGCACAATATTATGGTGTTATTCAAAAAATTGAACCCGAGACCCCAGTCAAAAAATTCTCAATCAGATTTGAGGATGCTACCCCACTAAAAAGCCGACAAGAGCTGGCTCAAGAAAAATCCCAGCAGTCACTTCAACACGAGGCAGAGATAGCTACTGAATTCTTAGTGTCGAATGGAAAGAATAAGTGAGAATTGGGCAAATCGAAAGAGAAAGTCAAAAAGGGAAGATCAGAAACTCTAACTATCATGACATTATGAGGTCATGACCAGCATTTAATTGACAAATACTTAGCTTCATGGACAATGGTGGAATTGTCTTTTACATAATTAGTATTCACACTAGTAACCACAATCAATTCACTAAACAAATTTACTCCTTTTGAGAGTTGAGATACTCATTATAAGCGGTGATGGCGTCATTGATTTGAGCCTGAAGAGCCTCCTCATCATCAATAACCTCCAAAATTTCCTTCACAGGCATTTCCAAAAGCATACCGGTGATCTTTCCGGCAAACTCGGCGTTGTTGTCGATGGCCTTCTCAGCCAAAACCTTGGGGTAAAGAGCCTCTCCAACAATCTGCTTGTGAGCCTCTTCGGGTGCAGACTCAAGAGCAGCACCAAGAGACTGGGCAACACCTTCACCCTCCTTTCGCTGGGCTTGAGGAGCTTGACCGGGTCGAGGAGCCTGACCACGGATAGGTCCTTGAGGGGGGAAGCCACCCTGTTGGTAACCCTGAGGAGCAACGTACATGTTGGGTCCACCTCGAGGGGGGAATTGAGGAGGCATAGGAGGTCGCATCATCATCTGAGGGTTGGCATTGAAAGGCATACCAGCACGTCCTCCAGGGGGGATAAATCCAGGCTGACCGGGGTAGAAGACACCAGCATTACCCATGTAGCCAGGCATACCACCAGCAGCAGCTTGTTGTTGAAGTCGCATCTGGTTCTTGGCCTGGATCTGTTGCTGGAGCTGGGATCGTCGAACATCCTTTCGCTGAGCAAGAACAACATAAAGAGGCTTTCCAGCAACGTGTCGGTGGTTCATCTCGGTAACAGCCTTGGTAGCCTCCTCAGGAGTAGCATAGCAAACAAAACCAAAGCCCTTGGACTTTCCAGTGTCGTCCAACATGACCTTAGCGGAGGTGATGGTTCCGAAAGGAGCAAACTCACTCTGCAACTTTTCGTCATCAATAGACTCATCAAGGTTCTTGATGTAAAGGTTGACACCCTGGTACTTGTTAAGCTTCTCAAGTCGGTTAGCCTCATACTGCTGTCGAAGCTCGTCAGCTCGCTCGTACTTCTTCTTGGCTCGGCCAGCGTAAAGCTTGTTACTCTTGAATTCCTTGTCGTTAATACCATCAACAGCCTTGACAGCAGTTTCGTGACTCACATAGTCAACAAAACCAAATCCAGTGGGCTTGCCATCAGCATTGATGGCGAAGTGAATAGAGCTGGTCTCACCGAAGCTCTTAACAAGTTCGGTGAACTCCTCTTCAGTGACATCGCTTCCCAAGTTCTTGATGAAAACATTGGTGAAAGAGTTCTTTCGGTCCTCAACAGCCTGAAGTCGCTCAGCCTTGGAAACATGGGGGCCAACGTAGACCATCTTTCCGTTAAGAAGCATTCCGTTGACGTGCTGAATAGCGCTGTCAGCGGTCTCGGCAGACTCAAAGTGAACGAAACCGAAGCCTCGAGAGTTGCCAAATTCATCTGTGGCAACCTTGCAGGAAAGAATGTTGCCAAAGACTGAGAAGGTGTCGTGAAGAGCCTTGTTATCGATAGCAGGATCCAAGTTCTTGATGTAAATGTTGCCAGCTCCAGACTTTCGGGCAGAAGAGTCTCGCTGAGACCACATGATTCGGCAAGGCCGATCCTTGATCAAACAGTAGTTGAGCTCTTCCAAAGCTCGAGATCCATCGTCCTTGTCGGCGAAGTTGACATAAGCATAACCCAAAGATCGTCGAGTGATGGCATCACGGCACACTCGAACAGAGGTCACAGGTCCAATGGGGTTGAAAATTTCAAAGAGCATGGCCTCAGTCACAGTGGGGTCTAACTCACCCACGTAAAGGGAGACAGTGTTGTCAGCAGCCTGCTCCTTCTCAGAGGCATCAGGGGAAGCAGGAGCAGCCTCCTTTGACTCAAGAGTCATTTTTTCAAGTGCCTTCTCGGCAGCAACAACAGAAGCGTCGGTAGACATCTCGAGATTGATTGGTTTTCAAAGAAAGAATAAACTATCCAAGAAAAGTACCGTGATCGAACAGCAAAAGTTGTCAGGTACTGAGAATTTTTTGTTATTTATGCACAAACAACAAAAATTGAGGTTGGAATTTTTTTTTTGTCTCAAAAAAAAAATCAATAGATGTAACCAAAGGTAAGATGATAACACCCAGTTACAGTGCTTTGTTTTTTTTTTTTTTTTAAA
>LS992275.1:0-23477 GCA_900535975.1 Dengshuqunia hispaniensis | reverse complement strand
CGTTTCTGAAGCAAATCCCCCAGGGTGAGAAGCAATGGGCTGAACAGATCGAGGAACATCAGGTTGAAGAGAACTACTACCAATAGGCTGGGCATCCTCAAATGAAGTGGGGCTAGCAAGTGCCGGTCGTTCTGAAGCAAATCCCCCAGGGTGAGAAGCAATGGGCTGTACAGATTGAGGAACTTCAGGCTGAAGAGAGCTACCGCCAATAGGCTCGGCATCCTCAAATGAAGTGGGGCTAGCAAGTGCCGGTCGTTCTGAAGCAAATCCCCCAGGGTGAGAAGCAATGGGCTGTACAGATTGAGGAACATTAGGCTGAAGAGAGCTACCGCCAATAGACTCGGCATCCTCAAATGAAGTAGGGCTAGCAAGTGCAGGTCGTGCGGAATCAAGCCCTCCAGGGTGAGAAGCAATGGGCTTTGCAGATCGAGGAACTTCAGGCTGAAGAGAGCTACCGCCAATAGGCTCGGCATCATCAATTGAAGTGGGCCTTGAAAGTGCAGGTCGCATAGCAGCAAGGCTACCTGGCTGAGAGAGAGGAGACTGACTCGGTCTATCATATAAATCACTAGGCAGAGGTGGGACATCAGGAATTCCAGAGTAAGCATCAGCAACAAAGGGTTCTTCAGATTGTGGAATACAAGGCTGAGAAGTAAGCGGTTGGTTTGGTTTATTGTATAAATCAGCAGGGAGAGGAGGAGCGTCAGGGATTCCAGAATAAACATCAGCTGCCATTGGTAGAGAAGCATTAGAGGCATCAGGATGGGAGGTGTTCAAACTTATGGGTAGGGAATCGTTGAATGAGAGAGTCTCCGAAACAACTGGTTGCTCAGTACGAGAAGCACTTGGTTTAGGAGCAAAAAGTTGATTGAGTCTATCCAAAAAGTCGGAGGGAAATCTTGAAGCAATGGGATTTGAGGAGTGGGAACCGGTGACAGCAGGATCTATAAACTGAGGGACATCCGGCTGAGAAGCCTGGGGTTGATCTGGTTCACTGAAGTAGTCAGCGGGCTGAACAGGAACGTCAGAGATTCCAGGATGAACATCAGTAGCAACGGGCTGAACAGCGGGAAGAATAGTAGGCTGAGAATCATTCATGGCTGTTGACTGAGATTCGTTGAATGAGACAGGTTGAGAGAGAGCAGGTTGCGTAGCTTGAGATGCACCTGTTCTAGGAGCAAAAAGCTGGTTTAATTTATCCAAGAAATCTGGGTTTAAACGAGAAGCAACGGGAAGTCTGGAGGGAATATGCGAAGCAGCTGGTTTTTCAGATTGAGGGATACCTGGCTGATTCACAGCAGGTCCTTGGGAGTGGGGGACACCTGGGGGAGAAGCGAGAGGTTGGCTTGGCACACCTGAAGAGCCAGCAGTTAAGAACGGCTCCTGAGGGATCTGAGAGTTAGCCTTCGAAGCAACTGGCTGAACAGCTTGAGGCGTCCCTGGTTGGTTTGGTTGACGGAAAAGGTTCGCGGGTGGAGGGGGAGCGTTGGGGATCCCACGAGGGCCATTAGACTCATTAGGTTGTACAACCTGAGGTACAACCACATCAGGCTGATGGCCATAAGGAACAACAGGTTCAGACCTCAAAGGTTCTGAGGGCTGCATCAGGTTAGGGACTGAGTCACTCTGCAAGCCATTATTATTAGGGTCTTTAGAGTCCTTTAAAGGAGAAAAGAGGTCAACATTGTCATTTGGACCTCGATCATTGCTGTTTCCCAAGCCAGGTCGTGAAAGGCCATCAGCATTGCCATTGGAGATGGGAGGAAGATTACCTTGAGAGAAAGTACTGTCTCCGTTAACAGTCAACAAGACCTCTTCACATGTACGATCATAATCGGTTAGCTTCAACTTGTCAATCTGGCACACGTAAACCAGCGTGTCGTCAAATTTTGCCGTGAAATTTCCTCCAACCTGGATCGGCTTGCCTTGAGGGTTCAAAACAGGATATTCGTCGTCAATAATGATCCTTGCAGGGTTAACGAGCATAGTGTTGCCTACTCTGGTATCAGAAACAAGCAGCTTTGACACAAATGTGGTTGAGTTCTTACTTGCGGTATTGGCAGGATCACCTTCACTTGTATCCGGCTCAATTTCAAAGACTTGTACCCGATCTTGACAGGAATTAGAATTGGCTGTTAAGATATAGTAGGGGCAGGTGTAGACAGGAGAGTTTCCCGTCAGAATGACACCTTTTTCAAGTTTTGCGGGTTTTCCTATATTTTCAGAACTCTCAAAATATAAATCTGTTGGTTGAAACTTGAGTTCGAGATTACCATGTTGAAGAGTATTGTCTTTAGTGACCTCAATTGGGATGCTTTGAGCAGAAACCACAGCCTGATTGGCGTATTTTGCCATTTTACCAATGGGATTCAAAGTGTTGGCATTTAAGACATCCACGGTAATAGTACCATTGTCAAAGGGAATGTTGTCAATGGGTGCAGCAAATGCTACACTGACCCAAAAATTCAATAGAGCCAACAGCTCTTTAGACAAGACTGCCATTGCAAAAAAATAAAAGCAGCCGAGTGTAAAAGATGGTTGTTAAGTCTATGAAGAGGCCTCTTTATAAAAATAGGTATATTGCTGAAAGTAAAAATGATTCATTTTGGCGGTTGAATCTTCTACCAACCTCATTCACACAGATCGCATTGTTAATCTGTCAAATGTCTCTGAATTTCTTGAAAAGGAAAACCAGCTAAATCTAGTATGTCGCTGGGTTTTGGGAAGAGAAACGTCTGAGTTTCTTGATATGGTGAAAAAAACGGTTTTCCAAATATTTCCTTTTTTGGAAGTACCAGAACAAGCAGAGAATTCAATTGTCAGACTCAAACATTACAGACAGGCTTATGACGAGACTTTTTTTGACCTTGCGGACAGGACTTTCCAAAGTCTTGAGACATAATGAGACCCGATCAACAAAAAGTAGAAATTGAAGATCCTAGTTATCATCTAACTCAGACAAACCTTCCAAATAAGCGTCTCTGTTTTTCCCTCAATTCGATTCGAGATCATGTCTAACTGACTGTTTTGATCAATATTCAAAAGGCTCATGTTCAAACCAGCCAATGGAGATGTGTCAAGCATGCAATTGCCAAATGTTGGGCAACATTGTAGACATTCTATTTTTAGGAAATTAGAGTAAGGCTTGATTTGTACCTTAAAAGGAATGTTGTGTACCTTACTTAGTCATTATGTAGCAAAATGTACTCGACAAAGAACTTAGTTGACGATATTTTTTTCGAGCTACTCTACAGGATTAGACTTGCTTTGGTTTAATGTTAGGTTGATGCATGTGGGATTTTAAGTTGGGACAAGTGGAATGGACTAAAAGGGTGGAGATATGAGGCTTCAATAATTATTTTTTTGAGATGAATTGTCTTGTCCTGGACGTTTCTGATTGTCCAAGTGATTGTCTAAGTGATTGTCTAAGTGATTGTCTAAGTGATTGTCTAAGTGATTGTCTAAGTGATTGTCTAAGTGATTGGCCAAGTGATTTTCTAAGTGATGTCCAAGTGAGCTTTTCAGTCTTCAATTAAAATCATACAACATAAAACAAAAAAAACAGTACTAGGTAAATCTAAAGTCAATAGAACCAAAAACGTATTGGTAATTCTTGTTTTGGGGGCCGGATAATTTTCCCCAGACGCAAACTTTGTCAGTTAATCTTGCAGTTGGAAAAGAACAGGATGGTTAAAAATAGATTAAACGTTACAAAAGCCAAGTGTTTTGAACATCTTTAAAGATTTTAGATCAAAAAGACTGATAGATTTGCTAAAAATATCTCGACTTGGCTACATTCTTGACTCCAAATCTATTTTTAACATAGATTAAGCTGCACATAAACTTTTATTTTAATTTTATCAAATTAATGAATCAATAATCAGATTATCCACTTGTCTTCTAACAGCCTTTTGCATCCTTTGCACCCCTAATCCTTTGTGTGTGCACACAAGGTATTCTGCATGATTTATTTATCGTGTTGGGCTCAATTAGTGCTTTTTGTAATGTTATGTCCTGACAAGGCTTCATGTCTTTGTTTTCGGCTTGTGTTTTTTGATTTTTGGAATTTTTGAATTTTCCATTTTTTGATTTTTTTTGAATTTTTTTGAATTTTTTTGAATTTTTTTGAATTTTTTGATTTTCTCAAAAATTTCGTTTGATTTCCCCGAATCTCTGTATTTCCTCCATTTCTACAGATATACTCACATCCTCCGCAATATTCCCTTCAGAAAACCACTTGTTTCTTCTCCACTCCAGCCAGCCTAAACCAACCCCCTGTTGAAAAACCTGCCCATTCCCTAGTATCTTAGCTGGAAATCATTAGTCAGCAACATGATAATTACTCTCAATTTCATAAGCAGCTTCAGGCAAAACCTTAATTGCGCAATTAACATTCAGGCGACTATTTTTCGTCACATTTTTGACTTGTCAATTTAAGATTATTGACTTGTTTAGAGGTGTCTCAAGCAGTTTTTCAGGGACACTCTATAGCTGGTTTACTTTGGGATTGTAAGTAAGAGATACGGAGCCGGCTAAGCGTCGTGCACCTATCATGCAGAATGAAGCATTTTGGACACTTGTAGTTTTTTTATAAGGGAAAAAGACCTTAAATATCACGGCTTTACTCTTTGGGACCAGAAATTTGAAACAATACTAATCAAAGATGCCCATCAATCACCAACAAGACTCAGAATCAGGTGGAACATCTTCTCGGCCCCATCATTCACAACTTTCTAGTCGTCGCGAAGTACCTGAACAGACTCAGCCAACCAACGGAATACATCCCTCTCCGGCTCTTTCCTTCGACTGGAACGACGAAAGAGTACATTTTGAAGCGCCCCAAAGAAACCGAAGGCGCTCTTACGTGCAGGATCTAGACGACTCTAACAGCCCTATCCAGCGGTTTGACAGCTTTACTGATATTGAGGAAGAATCGACTGTTGATAAGGTCAACCCATTCACAAGTGCAATGGATGAAAGTTTAGACGCTACTTCAAGAGTAGATGAGGTCGGTGAGGTCGACGAGGTCGAAGAGGTCGAAGACCATTCGAAATCCCCATCGGGTCTGCGGCGAGCATCTCAACGGGTTTCGAATCCGATTCAACACCTGAGTGAAGCCATCCATGATAAGCTTCAACGTAACCCAACTAAACAGAAAATGAAGCGTAATCGGTGGGGAACTCAGCATCACAAAACCCGGCCGAAGCGTAGTCGTTCTATTTTCGGTAAAAAGCATGGAATTCGGTCCCATTCTGGAAACCAGGCTGCTATGAGCTCAGATCCAACCAAACCTCCACGATCTATTTATTTCAACCAACCATTACCTGAATCGGCTCAAGATCCTGGAACCGGACTTCCTCTTGAATCGTATCCCAGGAACAAAATCAGGACTACAAAGTATACCCCATTGTCATTTTTACCTAAAAATTTGTACTATCAGTTCCACAATGTGGCTAACATTTACTTTCTGGTCATTTTGATTCTCAGTTTCTTCTCCATCTTTGGAGTATTAAATCCAGGCTTGGCAACCCTTCCACTAATCTTCATTTTGGTTATCACATCCATTAAGGATGCCATTGAAGATTATCGACGTACTGTTCTTGACATGGAGATTAACAATACACCTACTCAGATTTTACGTAACATTGAGAACCCAAATGTAGTTGAGGACAGTATCGGCATTTGGCGACGATTCAAAAAGGCCTGCACTAGGCTTACACAGAGAATTGGCTCTAAAATGTCCCCATCAAAACCAAAAGAAGCAAACCCTAAAGCTTTTGATCATGACTTGCTACCTTCCAAAACTGCAGAGAGTATTTATTCTCGGCCTTCTAAAGCTTTCTCCCAGCATGACCGACCTGATGCTCGTTTCAGCATCAGTAGCAATCCTTTTGCTAGTGCCCATGATCTATCTGGCAACCTTTCGACTATTTATGATAGCAATGCCTTTGGATCTGTTATTGACACAACTCGGCCATCTCCTAGATTGGCTAAGTTTCGTTATGACTATTGGAAAATGGTCAAGGTGGGCGATATTGTCAGAGTGTGGTCTGACTCAGAGATCCCAGCTGACATGGTGATCCTCTCGACCTCAGATTCCGATGGAGCATGTTATGTCGAAACCAAAAATTTGGATGGTGAGACAAATTTGAAGGTCAGGCAATCTCTCAAAGCCACAACTCGCCTACGCCATTCTAAAGATTTGGAAAGAGCGAAGTTTGTGATTGATTCAGAGGGTCCTCAGCCGAATCTTTATTCCTATAAAGGAGTCCTGAAATGGGACAATGTTGAACAGGATGGCTCACATCAGCCACGACAAGAACCAATCACCATCAACAACATGTTGTTGCGAGGTTGCACTCTTCGAAATACTAAATGGGTGGTTGGTTTTGTTGTTTATACGGGTGAAGATACGAAAATCATGCTTAACTCTGGTGTAACCCCCACAAAGAGGTCAAAGATCCAGCGAGAGCTAAACATTATGGTTTTTATTAATTTTGCATTTCTCTTCATTCTTTGTTTAGTTTCAGGTCTTGTCAATGGTATTTTCTTCAGCAAAACCAAAACATCCAGTGAATTCTTCGAGTTCGGCATGATTGGCGACAGTCCTCCTGCTGCAGGCGTTGTGACTTTCATTGCATCTTTGATTCTCTACCAATCGCTGGTTCCAATTTCTTTGTATATCTCAATTGAGATTGTGAAAACAATCCAGGCTTTCTTCATCTACTCGGATTGTCATATGTATTATCAGCCAATCGACTATCCCTGTACTCCGAAATCTTGGAATATTTCTGATGACTTGGGTCAGATTGAATATGTCTTTTCTGACAAAACTGGTACATTAACCCAAAATGTAATGGAGTTTAAAAAGGCCACTATTAATGGGGTTAAATATGGGCTGTGCTATACTGAAGCCACTGCTGGAATGCGAAAACGGCAAGGAGTGGATGTCGAAAAAGAGGCTATCGAGATGAAGCAAACTATCACTCAAGACAAAGTCAGAATGTTGTCCACATTGAAACAACACTCCGACAACACTCAACTCCAAGATGAAAATCTTACTTTCATCAGCTCCAAATTTGCTGATGACCTTTTCAGCAATAGCGAACAAGGCTCTGCTTGTCATCACTTTATGATGTCTCTTGCTCTCTGCCACTCTGTTGTGACCGAAGTCCATGACGACATGATCGAATTCAAAGCTCAATCTCCCGATGAAGCCGCCCTAGTTGCAACAGCTCGTGATATGGGCTACACTTTTGTTGACAGAACCCTCTCAGGTGTCATCCTGGACATCCAAGGCAAGAAGGAGGAAATCAAAGTCCTCAATACTCTTGAATTCAATTCAACCAGAAAAAGAATGTCAGCGATTGTCAAACTTGGCTCAAAAATCATTCTATTTTGTAAAGGTGCCGATTCAATTATCTATTCTAGGCTAAAGCCCAATGAACAGGCAACTCTTAGGAAGCAGACAAGTGATGACCTCTCGCAATTTGCAAACGAGGGTTTACGTACTCTTTGTATTGCTCAACGTGAGTTAAGTCAGGAGGAATATGACGAATGGAACAAGGCACACGAACAAGCCTCTGCTTCTCTCGAAAATCGAGAGGAGCTCATGGAAGAGGTTGCATCCTCAATAGAATGTGATCTTGAGCTTTTAGGTGGAACAGCTATTGAAGATAGACTCCAAGATGGTGTTCCTGAAGCTATTCGATTGCTGGGTATGGCTGGCATCAAGCTTTGGGTGTTGACAGGAGATAAGGTCGAGACAGCTATCAATATTGGCTTCTCTTGCAATTTGCTCAATAATGACATGGAACTCTTAGTGATTCGGGCTGATGATGAGGAATCTGCTGATGAAGGAACTCCCAAATTAAGAGTACAAAAAACCATTGAACGATATCTTGCTAATTTCAAATTACAAGGAACGCAAGAAGAATTGGACGAGGCCAGAGAAGATCATTCTCCGCCAACTGGCAATTTTGCTGTCGTCATAGATGGTGAGGCACTGAGCTTCGCATTACAGTCTGATCTGTCCAGACAATTTTTGTTATTAGGCAAACAATGTAAGTCTGTTTTATGTTGCAGAGTTTCCCCTGCTCAAAAGGCCGCAGTTGTTTCATTAGTCAAGGAGTCATTGTCTGTTATGACACTTGCGATTGGAGACGGAGCAAATGATGTGGCAATGATTCAAGCTGCTGATGTTGGTGTTGGCATTGCCGGCGAGGAGGGTCGGCAGGCTGTGATGTCATCTGATTACGCAATTGGCCAATTTAGATTCTTGGAGAGACTATTATTGGTTCATGGACGGTGGTCATACAAGCGCCTCAGTGAAATGATTCCCAATTTCTTTTACAAAAATTTGGTTTTTACACTGACCTTGTTCTTCTACGGCATTTTTACCAATTTTGATGCTTCCTACCTGTACGAGTATACTACACTCATGTTCTACAATTTGGCTTACACCTCTTTACCAATTATCTTTTTGGGTGTTTTGGATCAGGATATTCCAGACTACATTTCACTAGCCGTTCCTCAGCTTTACAGAAATGGTATTCTGGGATTAGAGTGGGGTCTCAAAAGATTCTTTGAATACTCTGTGGATGGCGTTTATCAAGCAGCAGTTTCGTTTTTCTTTCCCCTGCTCGTTTACTACAACACATCAATTTTAAGACCTGATGGACTTTCAATTGATCACAGATTCTTACTTGGGTATATGGCATCATCTATTTGTGTCTTTTCCTGCAACCTCTACGTTCTGATAAACCAATATAGCTGGGATTGGCTTTCTTTATTGATTTTTGGAGTCTCTGTTGTGCTCATGTATTTTTGGAGTGGAGTCTACTCTACCAGCACGTACTCTGTCGAGTACTACCACAGTGCTGCCATGATATATGGTTCCCTTGTGTATTGGGTTGTACTTCTAGTTGGCGTGATAGCGTGTGTTTGTCCACATTTCGTCATCATGGTATTGCTCAAAGCGTTCAAACCACAAGATATTGACATTATTCGTGAGAAATGGAAGGCTGGCGAGTATAAGGAACTGAAAGAACGTGCTGAATTGCTGGAGAAAGATTTTGACTTGGCTACTGCCACTTCTAAGGTCTCCGAAAACAATGCGAACCATCTTCTAGATGAAAATCCAAAAGATATGAACAGTGCATCGAGATCTCCCAATTTGGAAACTCCAGAAAGTCCCATTCAACGGCATGAGAGAGACTTCTCTATTCTCAACTCAAACAATGCATTACGACTAAGACCAAATCCCAACGTCAATAGAAGTGAGCCATCTATGTATGATGTGGACTCTTACTATTTGAGTGGGGAAGCTGGCAAGGTTGAAGCCTTGAGATCTCAAGAGCGTTTTGAAGACATTTTGCTGGAAGATCTAAATGAGAAATGACATTTCTATAATAAAAAATAACTGTTGAACTTGTTAAACTGCTGGTTAAATAATCTTAACTATTGATGAAGAATATCAGGAAGTATGTTAGAATCAAGAGTTGAAGAGCATGCAATGAATGTTGCCACATGAATAAGAGTCGTGAATAGTAGAGACATTGTGAGAATTGAAACCAAGAGCGAGATAATGTATTGGTATTTATTTACTTGGTTACACAAAGGATGGGGAGTGATGGGAGTTCATGAGATGAAGATCGATCTGTTGATATAAAATATTTCAATATTACCTTGTCAGCACTATCATTATCACGTGAAAATAAAGTTACATAATGTCAATGATCAGGTTACTTGATCTCGCTCTAATTTTCAATTGAAGTAAAAAGGGTAGGTAGGAAGCCATGGGACTCAATTAGAACCGTAAATTAGCCAACCACCCCTCCCGAATAACAACAGATTTAGTTTACCTTTTTAGCGCTTATCTCAAGACACATTTAGTGTGGATCTGAAGTCCTTGCCTAGACTATAAAGGTCTAAAAAGTACCAAAGAAAGCTATCACCAAGACCCATGTAGACAAAACAACAAGATGTTGTCATTTTTCGTCATTTAGTAGTTGAAAATGACTTACCACTAATGATTAGAATCATATAGACTAGTGAAGAGATCGTAGCAACAGCCCAACATATGGCAAAACCTCAGATTCAAGGCCGATTTAGACAAGCGCCTTTGCTTAACCTCTAATTGAATAACCAGGATCTGAGAAAGATCAGTTTTGTTTTTTCGAACTTTTCTCTAGAAGGGCAAGAATTGGAAGAGATATTGGCAGTAGATGATTCCAAAGAAAAACCACCTTGCCTCTCAAGAATGTGTATAATCATTATCTGCTCAAGACATGATGATTGCCATAGTTCTCTTTCCAGTGCTGCTAGGTTGATATCGCGGTGGTAATGTTTCTCCTGGTTCTTTGATGTGGGTCAGAAGGTTTTTCCTTGGGCCAGAGCAATCGACCGAGCCTTAAAATATTTCCGTAGGTGCTCTTTGAAGTTTTGGTCTCTTTTCCCCGGCAGATTTTGTCGATTTCTTTGAGAGTCGTCTTCGAAGATATCTCTTCATTGTAAGGCAGACCTGCCAATGCATTGACATGACTCCATACACCAGTGGCTAAAGCTAAATCAGAATATCCACCCTCTAGTAGAGAAAGAATTTTAATTGATTGTTGCTCCGCTACCTTGACTATTTCTTGTGTGAACTCATTAAAGAACTCAGTAGGCACATTAACTCCATGTCGTTGCATTGATGCGGTTTCAAACTCAGAGGCATCAAAGCCAGCAGATATAACAATCAATTTGCTACCAGCAGTCCTGTTGACATTCTCATCAGCATCAAGAAAGTCGCGCGCTTGATCGATTAACCGGAGATATTTGGACCGATAAATCCTCAGAAAATCATCGTGGTCTTTAAAGGCTTCCAGGTGTACATTCCAAATAGTCTTGGAGTGTCCGCTCAAACACATAGAGGCGTCTTTGAGTTTTTGGGGTGAGGCGTATCCCAGTTCAGTTGGAAAGGAGTTGATATCATGAAGTGAGAAATACCCGATCTGAGGATCATCACTTGATGAATTCCAGAGAATGTCTTGTGATCCATCTCCATGATGAAGGTCGAAATCGATTATCGCAGCTCGTTTGATGCCAAAGTTAGAGGCATACTGGATTGCGATGTGTGCATTGTTTATCAAGCAAAATCCTGAGGGGCTTTCTGATGCACAGTGATGTCCCGGAGGTCTGACGGCTAGAAAGGCAGATCGAAATTCAGTCTGATGGCGATCTTTTTGTTGATCCTGTATCGTCAAGGCGGACAAAGCACTTTCAAGACCAAAGAGAGATTCAACCGCTTCCTCAATAGCTCCAACAACCCCTTCAAGCGCGTCCAGTGTAGATGGATTCAGATAAATATCTCCTTGCGGCCAGTCCTGCGGCACTTCAAGCTCTTTCTGGTCAATTTTTGCTTGGGATTCAGCAATCAATCCATGTAACCTGTCAATCATATCACCGTGAATTCCTGTCACATGACTAGACATCAGTGATCCCTTTCGCTGGCTTTTGCGGATGTCAAAACGCGTCGGATCTTCGCTCATCGCCGCTGCTAATCCTAAAGAAATCGCTTTAATACGCTCCGGCCGCTCAACTACCTGTGCTTTGGACAGCCACCATCTTTTGAACTCGTGTTTATAACAATCTGGTGATATAAGAATCAATGTGTTGGGAAAGGCATTGACCAGGCCATTCTTAGCAAATGTCTGTATTCGATTTCTGAATTCAGAGTAATCGTCTGAATCAGTGGTTTCAACATTTCGATCAGTAATGTTGTCAGTAATGTTGCTACTACTTTTATCCTCTGAAAATCCCGGCTTTGATTTTTCTTTTGGTGGATTCTTGTCGATTTGAGAGCTAAAGTTATTCTGATCGTTGGTTAGCGTCTTGCTTGCTACAAGCAACGACTCTTCTGCCTCTTTGTCAGCCATGCTTCTGTTATGTGAAATAGGGTTCACGAGCATCACTTCGACACACGTAGGTTGTACTAGTAGAGTAAGTATACATTATGTTAAAGATTGGAAATCCAAGACATTGTCCCCTCAGAATACCCATGTCATTGTTGGATTAATGTAAAATGTTTGAGTTGATTCAAAGTCGATTCAGCTTCGGATCGTGAGAAAAGTGTATTATTTAGCCAAGTTAATAGATTGGAAACAAACCCCAAAAAAAAGGGTTCCAAAGTCCTGTACGATCTAGACTGTTAAATCATGAAAAATCATTGAAAAATCATTGAAAAATCATTCTAAAAGTACATAACACCTGATGTGATTAAAAGAAATTTAGGAAGGCCAGTGAACGGCACTATGAACAAGAGTGAGCTAAAAGATCCTTAAAAGTCTGATAGTATATACTTACATGAGTTTGGAAAGCACGTGGCCATGTTCAGAACCACGTGACAATAGTTTCACTCAAAAAGCAGAAAGTCACGTTATTCGTCACGTTATTGAGAAAGGGTAAAGTAGGCAATATGCACCTTCAACATGATGCCTTTGTTCCATAGAAGGATTCCAGAAAAGATCCGAATGATCAGAAAAGATCGAATGACCAGAAAAGATTGAATGATCAGAAAAGATAGAATGACCAGAAAAGGTCGAGGGTACCACTATAGCTCAAGTATTAGGAGAAAGCTAACCGAATATTACCCAGAGACACAGTTAGCCTCCCGAGTCATGTGTCGAACTGATAAGTCAACTGAACACCCTTCTTGGCAACTTATCACATCCTAAACATTCTGAGAAGACATTCATCACATAGCATTTGGCCATAACTTTTGACCTACAAATATTGTTTACCTACCATGAAGGAAATAGGAAGCGGAAGAGCTTTGAATAGACTTGGGATTTCCACATCTCATTAACGATTTTCTTTTAAATAGCTCCCATAACAATATTGAGAAAAAAAGAGGTAGTGGGGATTGGGAGCTACACTTTCTGGCTACACAAAGGCAGAAAGTGCTCTCTACCGAAACATAGATATCTCTTCCACAACTCTTCGCCTCTGGCGTATTCTATTCCATAGCATCTTGCTTTTAGAAATGGATTACATTGCACATCAACTTTTTTCAACAAACAGACTTGACTTCGTTTTTTGACCAAAAAAAGATTAACAAGTAAAAGATGAAATGAAAGGATTAAAACACCGGGAGATCTCACGTCGTTTCCGACCGTAATGCTTGTACAGTCTCTCTGGTTCTTCTCTATGGCGCTGATCGGACGGGAAGCAGAGTTTTCACAAGGCAATGGTCAGACCGACAGACTCTATTCGACCTGCTCACATGGTGCGTGAGGGTAATATAAGGGTTGAAAGAATCGGGATGTAGCTTCAGCCAGTGAGTGGAAGCCCGCTTAGCTGACGCTTTTTTTTGGTTATACATAAAGTTATTTCGAAGGGCACGTGGATTGATTGTTTGCACTGAAAGAAACAGGAGAAACGAGGGAACGTTGAGAAACACCTCGACACATTTGAAAGGAACTGCCCAGGCAAACTGAAGTTAATCGAATTTCTTGACAAATGTGCACAGCAGTTGTGGTATTGGGCAACAACAAATAGAGATAATAATACAAATCCCTATTCTCATATGTTCTTCGAAAATGGCTAACAAGACCAAAAGACAATTGAACCCTTCGACAAATAAACACGTAAACTCCTTAATTCAAAAGAGTTAACCTCGTGGTTGTATCAATGTTGGAGGAAACACTAATTTGAATCCAAAATGTTTTGAGTAACAAATGATGATTGCAAAGCATTTCTAAATTCGACACTGTTTGTGGCTGATTCTGTCTTTCAGAGCTTTGTGGTCACTGATCGATTCCAATGACTAAGAACATTCTCACTATATCCTCAACGATAACTGAAACCATACAATACTTAATTAGGTATAGTCCCAAGATACAAACGTACATTTCTTGATGTCTCCTTTAAAACACCAAACACGTGAAAAGTCACATGACATCACAACAGTTATAGTATGTATGTCAAACCTACCACAGCATACAAAGACTAACTCTTTTTGAATAGATTCATTCAAGTGTTCTTACAGAATCAATGGATTCAGTTTTACCACTCTTTCATGGAAAATTCATAACCAGCGTCAAATGCGAATGTTGCTAAATGAGATACAAAGGCTATTTCGAGGAGCGGGTTGATAGCCACACCCAAGCTGATATTTTTAACTTTATGAATAAGTAGGATTTTTAAAAGGTTATTCCTCGACAAACAGAGCAGGGCATTGAGTAAAGGAGGGGAGGGATTTTATCTTCAATTTACCTTGCTTTTAAGCTTGTCGCTGAAAAGCTAATCTTAATTATCATGCAGAATACCCTCTTCCAACTAAAAGTTGTACATCCTGCCCTGTGTAACCTTTCGGCAAGCCTCTGGGCCTTTCCCCTACCCCCTTAGTCCATATCTTACTAGCTTAGGTAATGAAATATGGAATTAAAGTAAACAACGAGGATGATTGTAACTTCTCTTTTAACGTTTTGAGTTCTATTAAACTATCACATGAGAAATCACGCGACTCACACTAATAAAAACGGGGATACCATTTTCCAAAACCTCCGCAACTTCTGTTAGTGATAAATAATTAAAATAACAAACAAATCAAAACAGTATTGATGACATGGTCTTCATAAAAAAAACAAACTACTCTGTCCAACACAATTTGTTTTATCAAGTGTGGGATTTTCGAATATATATTGTTGCCTCTTAAACTCAATGAGATGAATACTTCCATGTGCCATTTCGAATTTCTCATGATGGAACCTGATTCAGAACTTGTCATGAAATCGAATCGAGCTCATTAATATTCTTGCTGCTATTTGAACAACCATTTTATCTTACATGGCCGCTTAGATTTAGATTTCAAAGTGTTGCTAGTGAAGCGGACAATATTGTGTAAAATTTTGCAACAAATTAAATCGGATTTATCATGATTCAGTGTAATGTCACGTGATATATTGATTCAAAACCATGGAGTAGTCTGCCTCACTCCCACCTCTCCACGCTTCCAACTATAGTGCTCGTCTTTCAATATAATTTTCTTTTCGATAGTCTGGTAGCAAACCTCTACTTAATTTCCTTTGGTATCAATTTCGTTTATTATTCTATCAATAATCTTCTTTGACTATTAAAAAATTCTTTCAAAACCTCGTCAAGCACTTTATCTGTTCATCAAGCAAGTTCTTAAATCATACCAAATGGAAGAATGAATCCTACTGTGGCAGGTTTTGCAAACTCTTATTTCAAACTTTTAAGGTCTAAACAGCTGTTATTGTGCCATCGGAGTTCCGAACATAGTTTGGATATAACAAGTAGACATGTTTTTGAAGTAGAGCTCAAGACGAATAGGTGCAGAATAGAAATTTAAAAGTATTTTGTTCCAGTGGGAGAGACCATGTCTTTGATGTCGATGAAAGCTACGATGAATTATTTCGCACATGTCTAGTTCATAGTTGATAAAAGAAGAGTCACTAACATTTAAATATCACATGACCTGACATATGACTATTGTCAAACCTTAATTGTATAGAAATTATTGCTCCGTTAAAAACTTTTCGATTGGGCTGAATGTTCCTAAGATAGTTGACTAAATATGCTGAGCTAGAAAAATAGCGAAATATAAAAACCGAATGAATTCAAGTGTCGTATTAATATTTGATCTCAGGTCTATCAATTTGGCTGTCAAATTAAGAGCAAAAAATAACCAAGTTCTGTAGATTATGCGTTGCGGACAGAAAAAATCTCACTAACAAGTACCGTTAGATAATAGAAAGAAGCGAAAAAGAAGCAATCAGATCATCAAATTCGCTAATCCCCACCAAGGGATCATTGGAATACCATTATTAGTTTGTATATTGTAGCTCGTAAAATGCCCCTCCCCAATTCTTATACTATGCAACAAGATACCTAAACACCGATTTAAGTTTTAGGGTTCAAGGCGTCAAGACGTATAGGTGAAAAAATTTCACATATACAGAATGATGCCTCACTCACAATGGAGTTGAGATACTAATGGATTTTTTGATATCTCAATTGGGCAGGAAAGTATTGGTTATTGGGGTTTGTTTAAAAGCAATTCCAAAGGGCTTTCTGCTGATGCATTCATCTAGTACTTCGAGCCGGATATGATAAGTTTTCATTCATGCCTTTTCGTTTGGATTGTGAGGAAGCCTCAAAAGACAGCCATACACCCTAATCTTTATTAAGTTTCTCTTTTGAGAAGAGCTGCATCAGCTGTGATTAGGTGCCACTCTTTGTAGTATGTTCCAGGATGAAGAATTCAATGAAGTGATTTAATGGCTTGACTATTCAGTCATAAAGTTCATTGAATCAAGGATTGAATTTTCATCTTGATTACGCGTAAAAAGCAATTCTATGAGAGCTAAAAGAAATCTTGCATTAACAAGTTAGATGTCATGATAAAACATACAATGCATTGGGTTTGGAAGCTAATAATGAATAAGGTGAATGAGAACTATATTTAAATAATCTTGGTTGTTTCTTTCTTTTTGTAATAGATAGGTCCCACTATTTGGAAGCTTGACTTTCTTGAATTGCTAATCCCATAAATGTTGATTCGTTTTCCAAGGGTTGATGAAAAATCCAATATATGGAGTGAAGACTCTTCCAACCATGCACTATTTAATCAAATTGTCCATAGAAAGCTAGCAACCGATTACATTACTACCAAGAAGTACAACAGTTGAATGCCAAATAAAGATCATATTCTTGGCGAGTATTCGAGAACAACTTTAATCCTTTTGTTGAGAAGGGATTGACGGGTTTAGCGGGATGGTCAGATATTTAGGCTGTACTTGGCTTTTCTCATACATAAATCACGCGAAGGAAAGAACCTTATGTAAAACAACATCAATCGATATTCCCCTTGACAAAGGAAAATAGACGTCAAGAATGTTAGCCTAAGGCGTATGGCAACTAATATTACTATTGGGATAAAAAGATTGGGCGAGTGGATCACTTAAGGTCAACGATAAAGTATGTACTTATTACTTATTTGACCAACTAATAAAGAAGTTTAAGGCATCATTGAAAATTTGAAGTACCTCACATCTAATATCAGGCCACTGTGCCAAACCGTTTTTCTTGTTTGAGATTAATCAGCAGCATTTCAAACAAATTATAATAATAAATTCGTCATTATTTATTTCCATTTCTTAACCAAAGAGCCAGGTTCAAATAAAATAAGGCTCACTATTGTCATTATTTTGAAGGGTTAAAAAACACTTGCATAGTTTTTATGCATACATGTCTATTCTTTGGTTTATAAATAAAACTTAACTTTTCGGAAATATGCCATTTTAATATCAACCAGCAAAGAATTGAGGCTGTGAAAAATTTATTTTAGCACTTCCATGTCTTTGTAAACGAATGACTAAGTCATTGTCTTTAAATGACTCTAAAAGCCAATGTCAAATAAACAGACCTTATATATATTGAAAGTTAGTAGTGGTAGACACTAGATGATGATAAAAGTGATTCTGCTCTTAGTGTTGCTGAGTTTTGCCTCAGCGGCTAAAGAGCTGATATCAGTCGCCAAAAGTATATCGGTCACGACTCCATACTATGACAATCAAACAAGACTAGGACAGGGAATTTTTGATCTTGTTGTAGACCTGGAAGTGTATGACTATAGCTGTCAACCATTTGAGCAAGGTGATTATTTAAGTTCAGAATTTACCCAGAATCTGAAGTATTTTCAGTGATCACCATTATTACGAAGCCTCGTATTGACACTATCACTGATGAGACAGGAAATGTCGTGGTTAAGTTTGATGACGATCTTGACGAATATGTGAAGAATCCCGATCTTCCTTTTCCAAATACAATAAATGGTACAATTCTATCCAGTGTATTTTAACATCCTGTAAGGAGAATGGCAGTCCAATATAGGGGAAAATTCGGTGTAGCTGGCGATACTCAAATAGATACAGGTTTCGAGGCTCTTATAGTATTGACAACAAAGAGTAATTCTCTCTCGACTCCGCTAAAGATAATACCTGAGTCTTCTCTTGAATACACTACGAGCTGGAATCATGATGCTGGAGCCCTTGGTGCACCTGGTGATATGTGGAGAAGTGTCTACATATTCCCCCCAAGGAACACGATGGCAAACTCTTAAGATATGGTTGGAGCTGAAAATGGAGAGTTTACGCTGAAGATGATCGGGGAATTAAGCTTCCAAGTTTCTATATATGAAACTTTCGAGCTGGCCAATCCACTGGTGATTTTCAAGGCTACTATCCTGACTATGGACCAGCTAACAGATACTTTCCAACTGGTTTTTTCAAAAGGCAAAATAATGTTTTCCGCGATAAACTTTGGAGATCCCACTATTACCGAAGACCTTTATCTTGAAATAAGCTGTGTGAACAGTATTTGTGATGACGGCGAAATTGTCAAGCTCAGACATTCTATACAATATGACGATGGTCCGATTTCCATTATGCCACCTCAAACAGGAATAAAAAATTCGGTTATTGATCCTTTTATCATAGCTGCCAGCATGAGTGTGATTGATGAGATTGACCAGAGTAGTGTGTCTGAATGCATTGTGTTGACTAAAACAGGCACTGTTGTTGTTGGATCTTCTGGCCCTATCACTACCATCCTGCCTTCTGGAACTGAGTCAGCTGCCACAACTGTTTATGTGACATCAACTGAGAGCCAGCCTGTCACAAAGACTGGTACAATTGTAGTTGATGAATCTGGGCCTAAGACCACTATCCAGCCAACTGGAACTGAGTCAGCTGCCACTACTGTTTATGTGACTTCAACTGAGGGTAAGCCTATCACAAAGACTGGAACTATTGTGGTTGATGAATCTGGGCCTAAGACTACCATCCCGCCCACCGGAACTGAGTCAGCAGCTACCACTGTTTATGTGACCTCTACTGAGGGTAAGCCTATCACCAAGACTGGCACAATTGTGGTTGATGAATCTGGGCCTAAGACTACTATTCAGCCCACCGGAACTGAGTCAGCAGCCACTACTGTTTATGTGACTTCAACTGCAGGCCAGCCTTTCACAAGGACTGGCACAATTGTGGTTGATGAATCTAGGCCTAAGACTACTATCCAGCCTACTGGAACTGAGTCAGCAGCCACCACTGTTTACGTCACTTTTACAGAAGGTCAGTCTATTACCAAGACTCGAACAGTTGTCATTGGACCATCTGGACCAAAAACTACTATCCATCCCACTGATACTCTGTCTGGTGCTACTACTATAGAATTGACGTTGACAGAAGATGATTTTTTGGTAAAGACCCGAACTGTTGTTGTAGGACCATCCGGGCCCAAAACTACAATTCATCCTACTGGGTCTGAGTCAGCTGCAACTACCGTTGAAGTCACTCTCACCGAAAATGAGCGCAATACTCAGACTGGCACAGTGATTGTTGGACCTTCCGGACCCATCACTACTGTTTATCCAAGTGGATCAGCTGCTACTACAGTACTTGTGACATCTACTCAGGGCCAGCATACTACTACTCGCACTACCCACACTGGCACTGTGATTGTTGGACCTTCTGGACCCATCACTACTGTTTATCCAAGTGGATCAGCTGCCACTACAGTACTTGTGACATCTACTCAAGGCCAGCATACAACTACCCGCACTACCCACACTGGCACTGTGATTGTTGGACCTTCCGGGCCCATCACTACTGTTAATCCAAGTGGATCGGCTGCTACTACAGTACTTGTGACATCTACTCAGGGCCAGCAAACTACCCGTACTACCCACACTGGCACTGTGATTGTTGGACCTTCTGGACCCATCACTACCGTTTATCCAAGTGGATCAGCTGCTACTACAGTACTTGTGACATCTACTCAGGGCCAGCATACTACTACCCGCACTACCCACACTGGCACTGTGATTGTTGGACCTTCTGGACCCATCACTACTGTTTATCCAAGTGGATCAGCTGCCACTACAGTACTTGTGACATCTACTCAAGGCCAGCATACTACTACCCGCACTACCCACACTGGCACTGTGATTGTTGGACCTTCCGGGCCCATCACTACTGTTTATCCAAGTGGATCAGCTGCTACTACAGTACTCGTGACATCTACTCAGGGCCAACACACTACTAAGACTGGCACTGTGATTGTTGGACCTTCTGGGCCCATCACTACAGTTTACCCCAGTGGGTCAGCTGATACTACAGTTCTTGTGACTTCGTCTAGTTCTTCGATTCCAAAGATCACCTCTACCATCACTCAAACAGTTACCTACTGTTCTGGTATTAAGTCATGCACAAAGTTCCCAGTCACATTGACTACTGCCGTTCCTGTAGATCATACTTCTGAGTTGTTGTCTACTGTTGTGGAAGGAAAAACTGTGACCATCACTGTTCCATGTGATTTTAGTGAAGTTGTTCCCACTACCGTTGGTGAAACTTCTGGTGTTTCAGCTCCCAAAATTACCTCAACTATCACTCAAACCATGACCTACTGCACTGGAATTAACTCGTGCACAAAGATTCCAGTCACATTGACTACTGCTGTTCCCCAACAGCATACTTCCAAACTGTTAGCAACTGTTGTTGAGGGCAAGACTGTGACCATGACTGTTCCATGTGATTACAGTGAAGTTGCCATTCCTACTACTATTGTCGAAACTGTTACATTGTGCAATAATGGAGAATGCTTACCTCATACTGTGTCGCTAACCACTGCTTTCCCTACAGGAGTGAAGCCCACTCCAATCACAACTGTGATTGGTGGTTCTACTGTGACAATCACTGTTCCGGTTAAGGAGACCCAAGCTTCAAATGGCGAATCCGCTTCAAAGCCTTCTGGTCAACTATCTGGCAACTCAGATCAACACTCTGAAAACTCAAGTGAACAGCCCAGCCAGTTTTTCGTATCTCAAGGTGCCTCTGGACCTCGACAAGCAAATGGTGCAGGTTTAGTTTCAGCCAATATCTTTGGCTTGTTCATGTCGATGATGATTTTGATGATTGTATAATTGTTTTCATTATCCAAAAAACATTTTTTAGATTCTTGTGCTATTTCTTGTTCATTATTTGGATCTAGTTATTTGCACATATTATTTTATATATATTTCTCTTTTTAATTTTTTCCACTTTTTCTAATTGGCCCATTGTTTACTTAAAATATACCACCGCTATGTGGAGACTTTGAAATGGTATTTTTTGGATAGTTGTTGAAAGTGATCAAGCTACTACTTTATTCCTTGTTGCTGTGGGATATTGTCGATTGTTGAAACGGATAGGAGATGAATGTATGTATATGTGATTAATTGTGCTGAAATTCACAATGGTTATAGAAAAGAAAAAATGTGAAAAGTTGAATTGTGTCTTAAAAAAAAAGATTACAGCACCTGAGGTTCTCACGTCGTCTCCGACCGCAATACTTGTGCAGGCTCTCTAGTGCTTATCTATGGCTGATCGGACGGGAAGCCGAGTTTTCACTAGGATATGGCCGTAACCTGCAATTTCTTGCTTTAGTTTAACTTGGATCAGTTGTGAATTCCCAAGGCTAGTTTTTGACCTTATGAGCTGTAGTCTGTGCTTTACTATTTTAGTTTAGCTTTCATTGAAATTATTTTATTAATATCTTTTTGAGGTGGTTTGGAACAGTTGTTGATTTGATGATTATAGTGGGTTGATATGAAGATGTTAGAAGAAATCTAAGTAATGGGTAGAATGAATTTGAGGAAGTAAAATAACAAAGTACACAACATGAGTGTATTATACTTCAATCTTACCTATGGGAAGCTTAGTGGTATGTGCTAATTAGTATACTTTAATAATGGTATGCCCCATATGACAATGAAAATAAAAGAATGTTGAACAGGTAGTTAAATGGTTGATGTGATTTTTTGTGGCAGGATGAACTTTCCCAATATGACGCGAGATTTACAAGTTTAGAAGCATTTCCAAGATATATTGGATTAATAATAAACGATGTTTTTTTTTGACAAACCTGTGTTGTTTCATGTTTCATGTTTCATGTTTCATGTTTCATGTTTCATATTATGCACATTGTTGTCTATCAATGGGTTCATGTTGGTTGGAATATTCCTTTTAAAAAGAGATAAAGTCATGTGATTATACACGTTGTTTATCTTCTTAGACCAGACCATATCCAAACAAATATAACAACATTTTACTTTAATTGGTTTAATTTGAGCGCTGCAGCAGGTGGCGTATTTGAATTTGTAGCTTTCAAACGGCAGTTGATTGTTTCCTCTTCTTTTTTTAAAATATTGGCCGATGTATGGATTTGGAGAATACTATGAGAAATTAGTCAAAGGAAAGGGGCCACTATTGCGAGCTGAGTATGGTTAGGTGGTGAAATATTATCTGGAAAAATGGGAGTAGATTTGTGGACAATGTATTAAGTGGATGATCAAAACGGATTAGTACATTATGTAGAAGGACAGATTAGACTTGTTGGAAATACTAATGTGTAATACATTTCCATTTTACACTAATTGTAAGGAATGAATGCTATATCTAATTCAGCAGAAGAGTTTGTGGAGAGTAAATTGTTCAATTGTTCAAGAGAGATTGATTTCGTTGGACCTATAGTGGTTGAATAGAACAATGGGGGCATTACAATAGAAATTGGTTAGTTAGATAGACTAATGGTTAAAAATTACTATGTTGACTTTTAAATCTGCTAGTGTTGGTAGGCTACTTTTAAAATGTTCAAATAGTAATGTGGCTAAAAAAAAGGATTACAGCACCTGAGGTTCTCACGTCGTCTCCGACCGCAATACTTGTGCAGGCTCTCTAGTGCTTATCTATGGCTGATCGGACGGGAAGCCGAGCTTTCACTAGGATATGGCCGTAACCAGCAATTTAATTTACTTTTCTCTCATGAATCTGCTTTGGTCTTGACCATTTTATATCTGTCTTGCTACATTTACACTAACTTATCACGTGACTAAAGATTGTACCTAGAGATAGTGTAATGTAGTGGTGAAGTAGGCAAACCCGAGCGCTTAGCACTTGAGCGTTAAGGGGGAAAGGAAAATTAGCATCAACAGTGAACGCCAAATCGATTGGAGTTGAGTGGTTTGTTGTTGTTGCACAGATGGGTGGTTTAGTGGTCGGAAAGTTGAAGACAGACTAGATGTGGATGGACATATGTGGGTGGATAAATGTGGATGGATGAATTCAGATAATGAGCTCTCAAGATCATTTAGTGCGCATTGGATTAATGAGTACTAAAGACTGAAGAAAACTATCCTAATGTATTTTACAATATTAGAGACAATGAAATGTCACGTGATAATTTAAGTTCTTGTCATATTCTCTAATCGAAGAAGGGGGACTCTTTCTGAAACAGAGTGGATAATAATGATGTGTGGATGATTGTATTATCCGAGTGAAATCTGCAGTGTGTTATTATGATTCGATTTAGAATTGGGAAAGGAGTTTTAGAGTGTGTGGTTTGATTTTGTTGACTTGGGTGTACTAAACAGT